>CALNHX010013040.1:0-20612 GCA_940337035.1 Agriotes lineatus
CTCATCAATAAGCTGCTAGGAATTACTGCAGAAACGATGTTCAGGTTCATGTTACTAGCCTGGGCCTGTTTATATTTGAGGAGTATCCCTCCAGGTTTACTATCTATATGTGGTATCAAGATTTCTCTATATTCAAGTACTTTGCAGTGAGTATTTCCTTCATATCCATAATAATGCGTAATCAGTATAATTTAGGTGAGTTTGACAATGATAAAACTCAAATGCCCAAATTTAAGCGCAGTTAAAAACATGTCGAATTTAATCGCCACAGAAAATTTTTGAGATCATTATCAAAGATGCTTCAGCAACTGAATTTTATCTATTCATTCAGAAAATAATCAGGACGAATATCTGGCGTGCATATAAATTTCTGTCAAACCGTTTTGCCTTCAAGAAAGCAGAACATTCTGACAGAAAACGTCAAAATTTAAAAGGCTATTTTAATGGACTTGGGATATTACTGTGGAATATATGCCCAGATCTTTCCGTACATATTCGCTTTCAAAGTGTATTTTCCCTTCTCACTCTCTTTTCATATCTTAGAAATGTTGAAGAACATCTTAGCTTTTATTCACAGAACGCCATTACTTTAGTTTTGTGGGTAAATATCTTCATACTGTGTTTCTTAAATATTGTTTTTAATGTATTTATTAGTTTTTGAAGTTTACCTTGTTTTCCTGTGAAAAATAGGTACATCAGCTGCATCGCTCTTGTGAGAAATGTAGTTTTTAGAGGTTTAATTTTCCATTTACAAATAATTACGTCAATATAAGGGTTCTTTTTACACCACCAATTAGTGGTCAAACCCTATATTGGTGGAAATGAATGTTTCTGTATGAATAACAGGTGTGGAATGTATATATCCAAGTTTTCTAGTGTATTTGATCATTTCATGAAACGTCTGAACAGCACGTGAAATGTTGCCAAATGCTGAAACGAATAAACATTTCATTAAAAGGTTACATGAAACGCCCACTTGATATTGTCACTCCATGAAACCATGCTAAATTACATTAGGTGGCTGATTTTCCTAGCAGTTTCATGTAAAGTTACAAATCCAATATGCTTAAGGAAATCAGTAGTTGTTTATTTATTTTGCAGAATTTTCTACGTATTTCACCTCAGTCGCGAAGTACTCCTTCACTGAACTTTTCTCTAATGCATCTGCTAAATTAATTAAGGAATTTGTCAGTTTGTGTATAGTGCCAATTTGCCATTGTAGCAAATGGCAAATCTGTTGCTTTATTGTCAGGTTGATTACGGTCAAGTATTTATGTAGATACGGATGAAAAGCCTATTTTCGAGCTAGAGACATTTCGCCTAATTTTTGAATGATCCGCGCCGTCGTTCTGATTATGTTCACTTTTGTTCCTGGAAGCGCGTTCTGTTCTTCGCGAAAATCGTTACAGATTTCCTGTGCGCTTTTGTTTCGATTTTCTCAGAACGTAGATATCTCTGGGTTCAACCCATTAATGTGTTCCGTACCGAACTGTTTGTTTTGATGCTGTTCTGTTTCCGTGCACTTGCTATTTTCATTCAGTTTGATGCCTCCATAAGCTGCCGCTTGTCGGATCCACGAGGTGCCTTAGCAACATTATCAGCATGAATTTTGTCGAGTGCTTAGAGTTAGTAATATCGCCTAGAATGAGTTAGCTCTTTGTTGCTGTTTGTCGATGTAGTAATAATTCGTCCAGAGAGTTCTGTATTGAACGTAGCCATGTCTTTGATTTTTAATTTTATTGCTGTGCAGATTATCAGCGGTCCTAACTGAACCCCTTCAGGGTCCTACGGGAAATATACGTATTGTGCGATCATTTGGCTTTTTGTTCTTGTACATTGCATCTTGGGTTATGCCGATGCATTCGTTGAGTATCCCTCGGGCCTAATCGAAGTTTAACTTGCTGTAGTAATGTTATTCACTTTTATGTAGTTTGTCCATTTAATGTAGTTATTAATGTATTTACACATTCGATTATTACATTTTTAAAACTTATATTTATTGGGTGCATTCGGCGTACCTAGCATTTGTATTTATGTGTCATATTCTTGCTGTGTATTTTTGTTACTGCAAACTGAGTTGTAACCTGGAGACGATATTTAATGCACATCAGATTACGGTGATTTTAGTAAAGCATTGAGGTTATGAATTCTCATTTTTATATAAGCACATTTATTATATAAAAAATATTTAATGCTCCGTTTGTATTGATTAAAAAATTTAAGCTTTTGTAAAGAACCGCGCACCGTCTTCACTGTTTTTCACTGCTAGCCGGCCCCTCAAATGTGCCCATGTAGTCAGGGTGGTTTGATTTTGGCTTTAAATTTGGTAACAATCATGTTGCTAATACAGATAACCTGTTCGATTTGATTCTCAAATTTATTGTGTAATAGTTATATAAGTTTTTACACAATTAAATTACATCAGATGAAAGAATTATATAGTATATTACATAAAAATCTGCAAAAGTGGCGTATATCGTGCGAGTATATTTCAGAAACGAGGCGAAGCGTCGCGGATATGAGTGATTTAGTATACGAGCGTACGATACACTTTCGAGCGAGTTATGTACGCTATTTTTCTCACGGCCAGAAAAAACACACATTTTTGCAACTTAATGAATGACAATGTCAGTAGATTACTCGTAATTTTTAGGTCAAAATGACATTTTCAGTAGTTTTTATGCTAAAATGACATATTGTCAGCAATTCTTAAGTTAAGATGACATATTTAGCCCACTGAATAACTGCGAATTGTGCATTTTTTCATAACAAACACGTTCGTTATGATAACGACCGGCTATCGTATATGGGCGCGGGAAATAGTATATTGCATAACAAGCTGAGAAAGTGGCGTATATCGTGCGAGTATATTTGGAAACGAGGCGAAGCGCAGCTGAGCAAAGTGACTTAGAATACGAGCGTACGATACACTTTCGAGCGAGTTATGTAAGCTATATTCCCAGGATCACAAAAACTACATATTCTTTTCAATTTAATAAATGGCAGCTTTATTGTGACAACTGACAAGTCGGTAGATTGTCCGTAATGTGTAGGTCAAAATGACATATTTTCAGTAGTTTTTAGGCTAAAATGACATGTTTTTAGCAAGTTAAAATGACATATGTAGCCCACTGTATAACTGTAAAATGTGCATTTTTTCATAACAATCACATTCGTTATGGTAACGACCGGGTGAATGTGTGTGGGCGTAGGAAATAGATATTAACGATACAAGTTTGATTATGAGCATCTTAACGATACGAGTTTGATTGCCAAAACGATGCGGTCAGCCGAGTTTTGCGGCAATCAAACGAGTCTCGTTAAGTGCCATAAGCAAACGTGTATTGTTCAATATTTTATCTTCATCAATAAATTCTGGTTTAATGTATTTTTTTATATAAAAAGAGTGAGGTAATATTAATTGCCGCACTGAGTGCGGTGATGAAGCTGTTGACGAAACTAAAATTAATTTGTTTAATAGTCTATAACAACACGGAAGATGATAAAGAATATTTAAAGACCATGTTCGATAATTTCCATTGTCTTTTAAACAATGCCATTTGGGTTATATAAATCTACCCAGCTTTGAATCGGACCTCTTAATTTTTCAGGCATTGCAATAATCCTTGACGTAGTCCAAAACAGATTGTTTTCTTACATTCAATGTAAACAAATTCGAACTTTTTGGCTGAAAAAGGTCAATTTTCTAGCGAAAGTGCTGCCACCAAAGTTTGGAACGGGTCCTGAATAGTTAGCGGCGTTATCAACAGTTGTGAAACGGCAGCGCCGTAAAAGTGTAATGATCATCCGCGTTTATTGCTTAGTAAAGCTTATAGGCCGTTACTCAGCATTAAATTACATTATTGCATACGTATGCCGTTTCGCCCATACCCAATGACGCAAAATCTGTTAAATATAAAACTAGGCCCTTATCGTCCATTTACGAATTGGAGAATGTCCTGGTAAAGTGCTTGAGTTTGCACTACGCAAGAAGTGAGTTACAATTTTCCAACATGAACTATATCCTTTTCTGTAAACAAAATAACAGATTAGACCAAGTTACACCAAAGTGCGCTCGGAGATGGCTTGCAGAGATTCATATTGCGCGGTTAGTAACAGACCTTCGGGCTATGTAAAAGCAAGTAAAGCTGAGAGAAAAGAAGTTTCATAGTGAAGTTGTAATAAATTATTCTTCATTATAAGCATTGATTTATGCCAATTTTATTCTTGATCTTTCCAGTGAGAAATTGTTACTGATAATAATGAACATTAAATAAACTTAAAATTTTCTTAACGATTAAGTACTACTTTCAATTCCTACTCAATAACAAAGGGTTTAGATCACACGTTACCATAGAAGAACAAAGGTGGACAGCGTAACTATATGATTACATACTAATGTCAACACTTGTAGCTTGATAGTTTAGAGAGTTAATTATTTTAACTGTTTCATAGGTATTCAAACTACCTAAATCTTTTGTACAATATAAGCCTAAAGGTCAGTGATACGCACAGGTATCTTACCATTTCAATTTTTCAGGTCAGTATTGCACCTTTTGTCAGATTCTAATAAGATTACTATTCTAAGTCTGCAACTGAAATTAGCTTTTATCTTAGATGTATCCGAAAAACTTAGTAGATTTCGCAAAGGCTGGTAATAAGTCCAAAGTTATTTAAATAGATGGTAAAGCGCATATTTCAAAGCCAACATAAAACTGATGTTATACGTTAGAAATGGAACACTCGGTTAGTACACAGAACATTCACTTACCGCAGTTCAGTATTGACTAAAACTCCGCCACCCCTTAGTTGTCGGTCTAGGTGATAGCTGCAGGCCAGGTCAGGGATATACGGTCGGTGGATGACCTCAGAAAATCTCCATTCACGAATGGCGGCAGCTGCAATTTTAGGCTTGTGCCAGGAGATGTATAAAGAGCAATAAAACTGAAGCAGTTAATATTTTCTTTTCATATAATATTTCATAGAAATTCCGGCATACCGGGTTGGTGTATATCAGTGATTGAGGCTAGCAAGTAGAAGTAATCAATAAAAAATAATCTCTGGATGTCAAAAATTAACGCCAAGATTTTTTTACAAAAGGTTAGAATGAAATTCGTTTTAGAATATTTTTAAAGATAACGATTGCTATGCGGAACGGTATCTTTGAGAACAACCATATTTAAAACGTTAATTCAACTGTTAGCCAGAGTCAATTGTTACAACTCAAAATGACTTTTACTACCTTAAAACACTTTTGGTGTGGTTTAAATGCGTCGTTAGGACACGTTAATCTTTAAAAAGGCAAAGCTCACTCTAATCACGCCTCAACTTGCTGTAACAGATGGTTACCCCGGCTATTTGCTCAGGGAGAAAGGGCGGGGTTCGGATCAACACGACGCAATTTAGAGCGAGATGCTGTCACAATAGGATTGTAATCAAAATTAGGAAGAATACTGAGCGCTACGAATTTCATTGATAGAACAAGAAAGAAACTTTTGTGGCCCTCTTAGAAATTCGAAGTCAGAGGACCGACGTTTCACTTCGACGATCTGGTGCGACGTTCCGGCAGCTTGAGAACCTACCTACGCTAAAAACGAATGCAAATCTATAAAACGTTTAAGTATGCGGTAAATGTTTGACATTAAAAATTGTAAAAAGGATTAGTAACTTTAAAATTTACATAACAATGATAGGTGAGACACAAAAGTACATTGGTTACATTGAAACGACAGTGGTAAACAAGCCGCACAAAAGTGTTGTATGATATGAAGCAACAATGATTACAGTTTACTCTCAAAGTAGATCACGAGCGTCGGCTCCCAAATATGGACGTTGCCCCGCATAAAATTACGCCAGTAAATCACAGTACCTGAATGATGTCCGGCGATGTTGCTGATTCCTGCAACCGAAAGGTCTCGCCGTCTCGTCGCCTTCTCTGCAGATAATTAAAGGACAGCGTTTATAAACTGATGATATTGCAATTCTCCTGTTTATGCCTGATTTACCATTTATTGATGTAGTGATATGTATTATTGGTTTTTATGTGTATTTCCTACGTACCTCCCCTTTTATATATGAGTGCGTTAAGCTTACTATTGAAATGAAAATAGATGCGGTATGTTAGGTGCGCGTCGTGTGGAAATCGCAGGTTTGAGCGCCTCAATTACTTACGTACCTTGTGTTTAGGTATCATACATATTATATTTAGTAAATTACTTCGGTACGAGGAACTGCCCTCTTATATTATTTGTCTGCATTTATTTGAAATAAATATCAAATCAATTGCACCGCATTTCAAAATTTTTTAGTTTATAGCGGCTTAGAGCTCATCAAAGTGCTTACGTGTGATAAATGTGTTTTTCAGATATCTCATTTCAATTTAAACTACCATTCCAGCCTCGATTCGAGAGTTGAGGAAAAACAAGTTGGTTTTGATAATTTTAATGTCAATACACCCCTTTCTTCGAAGTAGCTCAGCTATCCCTTTGAACGCTATTGGTTACGAACTATTTTGAATATTCACAGCTTGCTATCTGGCTTATTTTGGAAGTGCATTTGTTTAGTTTGTTCACTTCCGGCTATTACTAAATTTAAAATAAATTGATCCACTCCTCCGGGCTAGTGCATTGACAATATATTTAGTACAAAGCAATTAATAGAATAATCTATACTATTATACAAGGGACTGCATTTGGTGTTTGTGGACAAAAGCCTTATAACAACGTACCGATAATTAAACTTTGGAAAGGGATGAGGAACACTGCAGTGTGTGAAGTATATACAGTGTGGAAATAAAGTAACGGATAAATTCGTTAACTTTGTTAATATTAACTTTTATGAAAAAATCTTGAAGGAGTATGCGATTTGTTTTAAAAGTTATGACGTAATCGACTTGTTTTTAAATGACAACCTGTATTTTTTATTATTGATTTTGGTAGTACTTTTTATGTTGTTTTCAATGACATCAAATTTTCAAAATGTTACATTTGAAAAAATCGAGAAAAATGGTCTTAAAGTTTAAACATTAAAAACCATTTTATTAATAACATAGTTTATTAAAAGTAAATTCTAATTTAAAAAAGCAAAGGACACTTGTTTTGTTATGCAACTTAGAAATAGTTTAATTGTGACATTAACTCATCTTTTTTTGTTTTCTTCACCGGTAACTAAATGTATTCTGCTCAGTTAATTGATTACTAATATTTAAACTTTAAGGCCAGTTTTAACGATTTTGTTCAAATGGAACATATTGAAAATTTTATACCGTTCGAAACGGGAAAAAAAGTATTACGGAAATCAATAACAAAAAATATAGGTTGTTATTTAAAAAAAGTCGACGACAATTACATAAGAAACTGAAAATCAGCTGAAAATATTCTCTATAGTCAAAATCGCTACATCCCTTCGAGATTTTTTCATAAAAATTAATATCAACGAAGTTAATTAGTTTATTCGTTACTTTATTTCCACACTGTATAAATGCCGTGCAAGAGTTGTACGAAAATAATAAAATTATGATAACAAGTGGGCCAACATTTTCACAAAAATTTAAGGTAAATACAGGACTTAGACAGGACTGTTGCACAGACCACCCTTTAAAAAAGGTATGTCGAGAACTGCTATGCAGAAACCGTGAATAAGGCTCCAGAAATTGTACAAAATATATTATTTGTTGTTGACGAAACCACTGATGTTTTGGGTTAGAACAGTTCCAACAAATCATTTTTAATTAGTTGCAAACCGATAAAACAAATAATTTACCAATTTAAAAATCTATTGAAGAAGAGAAGCAGGGAAGATGCCTGGATACGGCAAAAGACATCGTTTCTTCCCTCTAGGAGCGACATTTTAAAAACCCTTAAGCCTCGCTCTAAAAACGTTAAAAAGACATTTATATGCCAAAAAAGAATGTTCTAATTCAACACAGAATATATGAAAGGTTGAGAGGCCGATTTGCACAAAATCCTGAATAAAGTTTTCAGACAATTGTATGGGAAGCCTTTATAAATAAGAAATAAGTTAATATCTCATTGGGGCTATGCGATATTGAGGAATTCGTAAAAACATATTTTACCGCTTTTCACCCCCTCGGGGATGGAATTTGGGAAAATAATTTCTGGATATTTTGGTATGTAACCATTTTCTCAAATTTCAAGCTTTTTGTACCAAGTATTACAGCACTGTGAGTCAGTGCTTTGTCTTTTATATTATAGTTATTTTTATTATTATTAAATACAAAAAGAAATATAAATTATAACAGGATACCCACTTCAATCACTTGGGGGTGGACTATTGAAAAATCCGTTCTATCCCACTTGTTTCTAAAATTGACTGGCACCGAAAAAGCCAATAATTGTAAACCCTTACCCATTTTCAGTATTGTCTCCTTGGTACCCCTTTAGGGGTGAAATTATTAAACACTCTTAAAAATCTACAGACACATGTATGCAAAAAAAAAAGAATTTTGTAACTCAACAGATAAAGAAATACGAAAGGTTCTATGATTCTCTCCCGAATCCAGATTTACACCTTTAGGGTCTGATCAGGGCAAATCTTGAAATATGTTTGTGATATTTGTATAGGTAACCAAATTTCATCTGGCTGATACCAGGTATTACTGCTTTGCATTGCTGATTCAGTGCTTTACCTTTTGTATTTTATATATAAAGTATGATTAAAATTTATTTACATCTAATATGGCTATGGAATTTTTCGTAATTTGAATGCAACTACGTTTATACTTAAATGTCATACTTGCCATTTGATTTTTCAGTCGTTTATAGTTGCATTCATAAATTAGGAACTATTCCGTAGTAATACTAAATGAAAACAGTTTTTGATCATATACTATAGATTATAGAAGATACCTGATTTAACACCTTGGGGTTGGAATTTTGGAAAGTTGTTTTCTAAAAATAATAACTTTAATTGTCGAGATAGCATTTCAAAAAAACCTTAAACCGCTTTCTAATGATTTTAAAAATACATCTATGTGCCAGAAAAGAATGTTCTATCTCGACAAACACAGGAGCTACAAAGATTCTATAATTCACACCAGATCCAGATCCGAAACTTTAGGGGTTGATTAGGGCAAAATCCTGAAATATTTATCTAGACATTTGTATTGACTATCTTTGCAAACGAGGAATTCGTGAAAGCACATTTTACCCCTTTATACCCCGTTAGCGGTCGAATTTCAAAAATTCCTTTTTAGAACAACCTTACGCAACAAATTCTTAGTGTCCGTGGTTACGGCTCTGCATTGATCAATCAGTGCCTTGACGTCACTTTATACGTATACAAGATAGATTTAGCCAAAAAAATCCGATTATTAGCACAAAATAACTCTGATTCTGGTCCACGCTAAGATTTGCAGATGAAATTCTGCAGCCGACATTGTTTAAAAAAATTGGTCGTTCGGTGAGAGTACCGCTTACTTTCCAAAATTGTTTGTTCATGTTCGAGAAACATTAGCGTCACATAGGATTTAAAATGTTAAAGTATCTTGAAGCAGTGTGTCTGGTTGTGTATACCTGTGTATAGGTGTGCGCTTCGTTATTTAGAAACTACTGAATTAATTTTACTGAATTAATTTTACTAAATTTAATAAACGAAAGATCTTTGGTGCCGAATAAAAGGTTTTGAAGAAAATCGACATTTGGAAATGGTAATTAGCCACTTTTCAGTTTATATTTTTATTTTTTGAATATCTTGGAGTAGGTCTACTTTTGGGACCTTTAAAATTGCATTTTAGCATTAGGGGCTTTCTATGAAACCAATATTAAGCTGTCTAATTTGAATAAATTGTGATCGCTATTCTAAAACATACTAATTATTCAAAGATAATAGTTATCGCAAACCTGTAAATGTATCACTCCAGGTATTTAAACATCATACTGCGAAAAATTTCCAAGAAAAGTAGTTGTCTATGGATATAAAGCGTTCACTCGATTTAAAATTGTACTCCGGCTCTCTTAGAGATGTATTAAATTTTATAATTCCTTCATTTGTAGTGTTTATGTTGAAAATTACAATTTCAGTTTAAGTTGTTTTGTATGACATATTCGTTAGATCTACAAGATTTTTTAGTGTTTTGTGTAGAACCCTGCAATTTGTAACAGTTTTTTAGTAATTAGCGGGTTTGCCTTTATTAAAATTATAATAATATGCAGGATTGTTTAAAGACAAATCTGTAAACTCTAACCCTGTGTTTATATCGGTTAAGAATTAATACAAAAAAACTATAAAGGAAATGTATTTGTAAACAGTTGCTTTGTAACCAGGTCCAATGAGTAACGGAAATTTGTAAAAAACTTGGCAAGAGAAAAATTACTTGCCAACAATTCTGATCAAACATTTACATGTGTTTACATGAAAGCGAAATGATTACAAATACACAGCTGCTTTTCTGTCAGCGTTTGAAGTGCTTGCATGTATACTATTTATGAACTGCCACATAAATAGAACTGAATTTACAAGATCATTTCAACTTGAGTGCGTGTAGAACAACAGAATCAATACACTGCAATGATCTGCGTTACGTTTGATCTGCTTATTTTAGTCGTGCTTGGAAGTGCAAATTTAAGTTTCTTCTTAAATATTTATTTTTTAGCAAAACCTAGATAACGGTAAGTATGGAAGTTTAGTGACGATTTCTAAGCTGGATTTTGAAATTTTCTCATCGAATACCATTTCACTATTCAAAAACTCCCTTTACTCAATCTGAAGACGGCAAATAAAGCCCGCTACAATTCAGTAGCACGAATAACTTTAAAGTAGGTTGCAGGATATTAAAAAACAACAAATCATTGTTTAGTTTAATTGAGAATGGTAAATAGCGGAATTAAAAACTGCGGAGTATTAATATTCCATCCATGCAGAGCAACCTGCTAGCAAAATAAGACATGTTTTTAAATTACAATTCTACATGCAGCTTCATAAACAGAATGATGAAGTGTATTTTTAACGCTTTAACAAAACTCCTCATATGGACCTTCTGTTTTACATCAAGGCAAACATTGCACACGAAATATCTTAAGCAAATGTTTGCTCTAGAAATTAGCGTCCTACCACAAATTAGAGAAATTAGGTGTTTGATTAATGCGGTGACATTTTCTTCTTTGTTTGGACCAGTTTGCTGATCCACACTTTTGTAATGGTTTATTTAATAAATCATAAGAGAGATAACATATATTTATATTTGTGTGCCAGATGGACTAATTTTACTAATTTATGCAAGCAAAGTACTGCATTACATAATTTTGAATGTTGATTATATAGTAAGTCCTATATAAAAAATCGTATTAACTGGATAGGCATGTAAAATATAAAAAAATACTTATCAAACCAAGACGTAAACTTTGCGAGAATAATGAAATATAGCGAAAGTAATTAGAATAAAATTAATTTAACTGTATTCAGTAAAACCTTACGGGATTCTTTACGCTATATCTAACCAGGTCTTATAGTCATCACTGATTCTTTTTGGATTTTTAGCCACGCAAGCAATTTATATGCAAATTATCTTGACGCTCTTTGTGGTCCGAACGTTGCTTTAAGAGTTATTACTTTTATCTCCGTAGTTTGCTTTCGTGGGTGTAATCATTTCATAAGTTTTGAAAACTTTAATAATGAACTACCCAAAATAAGAAAGGTTGGAATTTTATATTTAAAATTAATCAAAAGTGTTTAGCAACACAATCGTCTGGGATGAAAAAAAATATAAGTAAACTTTTTTTTTGTTTGGCTACTATCAATAATTTCACATTCTCCTTTAGATTATTGTGAATGCTCCTATACATTTTGAATAGTTATTGATACAAATCGTGTTGTTATTGTATCCCAGTATTTGCAATTTTTACATAAGAACACGGCGCTGGACAGTTTCATCATATTGGCGATTTTCGATCGTGAACTACATTAACGAAATTATTTTTGCTAAATAATAAACATATGGACTCCAGTTATCGTATAGCGACATCACAGCAAGATTTAATTAAAACTACTGCAACTTAATGATAGGAATAATATGAAAATAACAACAAATTCATTGTATGCGAAACAAGCTTAGGATTTAAATAAACTAAACAGTTCGGATATGAATTGTTATTATCTAAATAACATCAGGTGAGTTAGATTTAAATAGTATACGGGGATCATAAAAGCACAAAAAGATTGGTTTCATTAAAGGAATATAAAACTGCAAATACAATTAGCATTACACACTATACAAGAAAACTATCTAATAGAACGATCCAAGCATTCCGTTAAGCGATAAGGTCTCATCGAGTCACGAAGGTCCAAAAAAAACTTCGCTCAACCATCCGACCGTGAGCGCACATAATCTAGATACCCGTTTACTATTGTTGTAAAATAGGAAATACCGCTCAAATTTGTAAAATACTCAAAGCAAGTGTAATTGGTTGTTTACTAATCTAAAATTTCAACGAATTAAAACTTATAGTAGCTAACCCCCGCCAAGCTACACGACTTCAGCTAAAGACTGAAACGCAAGGGCCGGAGCTGCGGCGCCGGGTACAAAAATAGTTGAACATAATAGGCCTGACTTGTACTCTATGAGTGGAACCAGGTGGCAGGGTTTTTCCCAGCGTGCAATATGCAGCCAAACATGGTCAGCTTTATCAAGAAGATCAATGATCTAAACTGTCTAAAATAAATCCAATAACATTTCAAACCATTTGAAGGTAGAGCGATATTCGGTGCAGTACCTGGGCTTGCAGCTGGCCAAAAGGTGGATTTACTTGCAAAATGTCATTACATTCTCATTTAAGGAGATGGCTACAGAAATTCTACCAAATCTGCACGCGATTGCTGATGATTTTCAAAATAAAATTTAATTTCTAGGTGTCACCAAAACAAGCCCCAAAAATGAAAAATGAAAAGTATAAAGACAACTTCCCAAAATTTTCAAAATTGGGAACCGAATATAACTTTACTCGTTGGATACGGAAAAACTTTCAAAAGAGTTATGTCAATTCTAAACTAAAAAAATCTAAAAAATCATTAAGTAACCCACACGCCCCTTTGGTTCCAAAAATTTACAAAACCATTTAAATAATGCATGGAACCTAAAAATGCTGTCAGACTGTTGTAAAATACGGAAATAATTCTAGGACGCTTTAGAAACAAAAAACGAGAAGCTCGGAAAAACTCCCAGGACGGAAGCCCTAAAAACCACCTACAGGTTTATGCGAAAGGGAAAAACATGCACATATAGAAACTTGATATTCGGAAACAATACTAACTGTTATAATAATTAAAAGACTATAACGTATTTATCAAATCGCGATAAAGCTTGATTTAGCTGGTCTGGAGCAAAAGCAATTCCATGTGAATTAATTGTAATTTAATTGCATCCTGCACTATTGTATTTCCTTTTATTCAGTCTTTACTCGTATAGTGTCACCTATGTATTGTAATGGCCGCCCACTACTAATTAATTGCTTCTATTAATAAAAATATCTAGAGCCACCATACATATTATTTTTAATTCTGGGTTCGTCACAAATCAGATAACTAATTTTGGTTCTCAGGGATAATTAAATGAGCGGTCTAGTGATATGCTTGACCTGAATGATCGTACGCCCTTATTTATAATGTATCTACTTGCAACTTGAATTATTGTTGGCTAACCCACAGCAGAACAGAGCTCTTATTCAAGGTCTGGGTTCACAATTTTAGATTTAAAATTTTGATCGCACGCCTATGGTGCGTAGGTCAAAAGCAACCTAAATGCTACAACGGAGCTAATCTGTCATATAATTTTACGTCTTTATGAAAAACTAGCAAATGCAGATCGTTTTCGTGTTTGTGATATGAATTACTACTCAATGAGCAAATTAAATAGGTAAGTTTTTTATTTTCCCGCTTTTTTATAACGGGGGTTGATCGTGTTTTGTTTCTAGCCAAAACCCTCTACTTCGTTGATTCGAAATAATGACGTCAAGGAATCCTAACCTCAATTCTGGACTTCTAAATTCTTAATCTGAAGCTACTGAAGCTATTAAATCGCCGTGAATCTGCCAAGCAGCGATGCTATTCCACTCCCGGGTAGGTTTTACGGTGGTACATGTACAATTTTGCTTCACAACTAACCTTGCAATTTTTCCAGGTGCTGTCCGATGATGTCCGGAGAGGTGATAATGTGCCAGATCTTCTCTCAGCGAGCAGGAACCGTGGTGCAGGCCTTGGAGGAGCTGGACTGGTGTGCCGCCGATGTAGCCACGAAGTCAGGAACCTCGGAAACCGCCTCTTGCTGTTAAACGTAGGCCAAAATGGGATGGCGAACGTCCCTCGGAAGCCGTTGTGGATCGGAAATATTTTGTAGTGGCCGATTTTAAAACCCACACTTGTGCTTGAACACTGCTATGTCGTGAACACTCTGGTAAAGTTTCGGAGCTGTATTTTAATATTTACTATATCAAAATTAGATTTTTCTGGGAGAATAAAACTGGGCTGTCAGTAAAATTAAATTATTTTTTTTAGTTGTTATTACCAATTGCACATCAATACCAATAGGAAATCAACTCTGTTCAATTGACCTTTTTAACAAATAAATTCTTAAAATATAACTAATTTTACAATTCTACCTTATTCACTAAATTGTCCTTTGATTTTTGTAATCATTGTCTTACATTATCACTCACGTTGCACCGTTTTAAATGTCTTTTCATTCACTTATTGCACTGACTCATGTTTCTTTTCGCGCACATCCTCTTTTGATCACTTCTGAATTCAATTAAAAGTCCATTTCATTGTTATACTTGCTAATCAATAAACTGTTTGTAAATTCAGCAAATTTCCAATATTGTTGTTCCATTTTCCTTTTTTTATTTATGATTTGCCTTTAGCTTTGACCTCACTTCGTGCTCGTTGCACCCTGCTTTCCCTTCCTCCACATTACCTTATTATGATATGCTCACAGAGAATTGTTATTAATGAATTATGACTTGCAAAATACCCTCGACCAGCATTTACTAATTATATTCATAATAGATTCATTCTTACAAATTTACATTGATTAAATAGAACATGAATCCAACCTCTATGATTTGAGCTCTGCCTTGTTCTTTATGTTAGGAGAATTAATTTCTTTATTACTTGCATAGCTTTGCACATATTATTTCTAAATTCAAGTCTGATTAATTTTTATTTTATTGCAATTAGATGCCATTTCTCAATCTAAGCTTGTCTGAATTATTCATTATTTTGTTGTGCTGTTAGAAGTGAGACTCAGGGCTTAAGACCATCTCAGTATACATTTTATTCTAGTTCAGATTTAAAGCTTAGGTAAAATTAGATGTATATTTTTTTTCCTAATTTGAACGATTTGGTATTTATAATTACATGGGAGTAGCAGATTTATAAACATTTAAATATATGAATATTCATTTCAATGTAATTTTGTTTCAATCTCGTTTTCAAAAAGTTCTATAAGCTGCACTAAACGTAGATAAGAACTGCTAGTGTACGCTAAACCATTTATATTAACACTCAGCGGTTCTGTGACTTAATGTTTGTCAATAATAAGCTAAATATGCAGATTCACCTACATGGGCTTTGATTACCGTAATTAAAAAAATATTAATTAATAGGGATGACACTGTCTAGAGTCATCTCTTTAAATAGTGTGATCTATGGAAAGTCTTTTCCCTTCTCGTAATGTGAGACTATCTTATTGTGCTCTGTCATGAAAAATCTTATAGCCTTCTTCTTTATTCAAAGCAATAAACCAATATTGTAGTATACGTAAATAATTGACAGATGTTATTATAAAATTAACTCGGATTATAGTTTCACTTTGATGCAAGAAGAAGCCAATAGTTAACATTTAGGTTATGACCTTGCTACACTTGGTAGCCAACATGTTATACATCGAGGATAATTATATTTGTTATGCTTAAGTTTATTGTTACTATTGCTATTGATGTTATCTAGTTTTGCAAGGAACCACCTCCCGCAGCATGAAGGTTTAATTTAGGATTTTGCACACTACCTTGTCTCCACATTACAAACTTCTTTAATAGAAAAAAATAGTTCATTTGAGGAATGTATGATAGTCTTTAATTTCTGCATTCAAGATCTTTTTTTGTTAAAAGTAAATATTGAAAAATCTTACTCAACTACGCTTCCGATTCTGTGATAAAGCATATATTTTGGTACCTACCCAATTTAAACTTCGTAATGTGTCCAAAGATTGTCAGGGGAAATATTTCTCTATCTGTTTTCTCTTAGTGCATGCAGGCTGCACTGTTTGAATTAATGATTTTTTTTTAAAACGTTGTCGATCTTGAACCCTAGCGAAGAAGGATTCGTTCGTAGTTTTCTACCGATTTTCTTAACTAAGTACATAAAGTAAAACTAAATCTAATCGTGCAGGATTTTATTTTTAATTAACTGATTATAGATAGGACTACTTTATCTCAGATTACAGAGATTTAAAAATTACTTGCTTTGTAATAAATCAGGAGTCTGACCCTAGAGTTTCCATATCAAAAGTAAAGTTCATTTTTTATGGAATTCAAAGCAGGCTGTGGTTTAAAATTATTTGAACAGCGTATTCTACACACCTCGCTGAAAATGAACAAGTCAAAATTCCAAACTAAATAATGTACACAATATGAAAAAAGCTTTAATGCGATGCTATAATTGGCTTCGGAGTTCGCAAAGTTGCTGGAATATTTTCCGTGGGTAGTTATTCATTGTAGGTCCATCACAATTAGATGTAGCGTCTACACTTTCATAAATATCTTACGCATTAACACTTAAACAACATAATATAAAAAAAGAAATAAAGTCGCTAGTAACCCACTATTGAAAAAATAGAAACAAAGTTATCAAAATAATTCAACAAATATTGCTTTAAAAAAAATTAGTAGGAAAATTTGATAAAAATAGGGAATATTCTAATTTAGAGAAGTTACTAAAATTGGCAAAAAAGAATTGGAATTCGAATGGTTGAAATCAACACTCCACAAAATTATTGAATTAAATGATTCGCGGTAGCTACATCTTAATAGAACAAAAACATTTACAAACGAAGGCAACTGCATTTTTGAGGAAATACGTACAATATTCAGGGTCTTATATAAAAAAATTATTTCTGTGGTTGAATCATTATGATTCAGGAATAAACGTAAGCATGTGGAATTACGAGATTTGAAAGGAAACTCAGGCAAAATTAATAGTGAAAGCTAGAGACTTAGCGTGTCCGATTCTGGGAGGTGCATAGAATTTTTAAATGGTTGTCATTTACTCGTAATTCGCAGTAACAAAATTCAGTTTCACTATTATGCTGTATTAAATGTAATGGATGGTAAGGGTGTAGTAATAATGGACAGATTTTGGATTTTACTGTTATCACCGCCTTGCTTCTCTCAACTGCAGATTGCATTCCGTTTCGTTGTTCCATTCACCATCACCACTGATTCCTTTTTTATCGTTGCATCGACTTCAACCCGCCATGATTCTTTTGATCATCCTCTTTTTCCTCTACCTATAGGGTTTCAATCCGTCATTTTATGAATCCACCCGAGATTACTACAACGTCTGACTTAGCCGTACCATATAATTTTTCCTCTATGTAGTTTAGTGTATCTGTCTGGGCACTTATTTTCTGATTTCCTCATTTGTTATTCTATCCATTCTTGTTACTCTGCAGAACCTTCTCCATATTTCCATTTCCCCTGCTGTTATTTTACTTTCATCTCTTTTATCCATCGTTCAGTTTTCTGCTCCGTATGCCATGGTGTTTTGTACCATAGTATTGTATATCTTGACCTTTGTATTTATGGTGATGTTGTTATACCATATGACTGAATGGAGTTGTCTTGTAAAATTTCGAATCTGTCTGAATTTATCTTTTTCTGCTCTTTCATGCCTGCTCGTTTGGTTATAATTTATAATGAATCCTAGATATTTCAACTTTTGTACTACCTTTTATTTTCGTGTCGTCGACTACTATTAAGCCTCCTCCTTTTTCTTTTGATGGTACCAGGTACTATGCTTTGTTAAAATTTATTTCTGGTCCCGCTGTCATGCAGCAAACGCACGCCTCTGCTTAGTTTTCTACATTTTTTCTCTAGAATATTTTGTCGTAATTTGGGCAAAAGTGCTGCATAATGTGCCCCGTTAACTGTGGTGTTGCGTTCTTTAGAGTCTATGAGAAGAATGCCCGCAGAATTCCAAAAAATAGTAGTCATTACCTTTTTTGTCGACTGACAAATCGTGAACCTACTTGGCAGTCTTTCACCGTTTCCCCTACATTCTATCAACTCCCATAGCCCCATCCCCTGTAACAACTGTCTTCAACACGTCCACAGGGTTTTCTCCACAGAGCTCCAAAAAAGTCGAGCACATTCAACACCTTGCATTAATTTTCTTCATGCCTAAGTAATCGTGCAGGATTCAGTGAACGCTTATATCTAAAAGCCCCGATATTTTTCATATCCCTTTCACCTTCAAGCGTCGATCTCTTGACGCGAGATCCTCAACAAGGGCACCGTCACCACTTCCATTGTCCCTCCTGTACTTGCGTCGTCTTCCAAGGATTCCTGCCCCATTGGAAACCGTTTAAACCAATCTGTTACCACGGACTAAGACAGGGAATACTCGTCGTATATCCCATCCAGACGATCTATGATGCTTTGAGGGGAAAGACATTCTCGGGAAAAGAATTTTATAACAGCTCGGTACTCAATTTTCGTGACTTCTGACATAGTGATGTACGAGTGTCAGTTATAAGACAACTAATTGACATAAAATCAGTTTTCGTTTTTTCCAAAACTAATAAGAATTAACCAATGTCTTACCAAAATTTTGACCCGCTGCGATACCTGGATCTATGTCAGGACAGGAATGGCGCTCACTTCGTTACCTTTTCAGTTCAACTAATCTGATATTCGCTAAGTGTGCTTTCCCTTTGTTACTTTTTTTAGCGCTTTTATTACTTTCCAGGATTTCGAACTCCTGGTCGCTCCGATCTATTGGTCAACATCTTAGCATGTCCTTTGCCACCTCTCTTTTTTCTTTACCAATTAGTTTTTATCTCTCGGTTTTGTACTATAGTTTTGACAGTATTCGTTCTTTTTTGTACATAACCATGTTTCGTATAGCTGTTTTTCATTATAATTGTAATTATACCTTCTCCGTTATCATTCAGAACATCCTCTCCCAACTATTTCACAATTTCATAATCCTCTTCACTTTCTATTCTTACACTTGGATCACTGGTAATTATTATCTCTTCTGTTGTTTTCGCTTTTGCTCTCTCTTATGTCCTTTATTCAAATAGGGCCATGAATCTGTGATAAGAAGCTCTTTCTAAATTTTCCCTAGGCATATGCCAAAAATGCAGCATTAATCGGTCCGAAAAACTGATTAAGGATAACCGGCTAAGATACTTGGGATATTCTAGTGCAAACTGCATACCTCTAATTATAATTTCTCTTGAATAATTTGATTCTACACCAAATAAGGAACCTATAAGGAATCAAAACTATATTTGTCCGAGGCAACCGTAGTATAGACTTATAATATAATGAGCAAATAAGTAACTAATATTGTACAGGTCAAACAAATTAGACCTAAAAATGCTATTAATTTAAATGCTTCAATAGTTCATGTCATTAATATTTACTTTTTCATTGTTCTTCTATCGTTTTTCTGATAACTCAATTATGAATGTTCACCTACATTCTGAAACTTTGTTGAAACCGTTTTTATTGCTTCAAATGTAAGAATTAAATAAATATTAGACAGTCGCTTAGCATTTGATTAAGTTGAAATTAGTTGTTCATGTTATTAGTGTAACTGTTATTTATTTTGTAAAGTAAATAAACTTCGCGAATCTGAAAAGTTAGTTTAATTTTCTACTGTTGAATTATTTGGATTGACTTTATATTACGTCTGAAATGCTTTTTATAGTTAGGAGGCTAGTTTATTCTAATTTAAGGTATTTAGTTATTGATTGATGACTGTAGGATAGGCCATTTTTCTTGACGGACGAACAGCTGTTTACACCATTTTATGGTCGGTTGGCAGGGAAGGCGGAAGTGGTTACTTTTTACTTCCTTTTACAATAAAGGAAGTATCGGATTCACCCCAAAAATGCGAAATTGAATTTTTAACAGATCTTCACGTTTTCGAGTTCCCTGAACCTGAACCCATGTTTTTGTTCATTGGTCTGTCTGTGTGACTGTCTGCCTGTGAACAGAATATTTCAAAAACGAAAAGGGGTATGGCGTTGAAACCTCATATATAAGTTTTGTGTACTATGTAGATGCGACAGCAAGCTTTTGAAGAAAATCGCATAACCGGAAATCTGGTGCTTACTCTTGTGATTTTTCAGTTGTTTTTCGATTTTTTTCAAAAACGGCTTTAACGATTTTTTTAAAACTTTACATTTTCATTACATTTTTAATGCGTATTGATGTGAGATAGATGATTTTCCAGTTGAATACCCCTAAAACGGGTTTCTTTGACAATTTTTTATTAACTGGTACCTTAAATAGAACACCACTACATAATATTTTTGAATTCAGCTTAAAATTTTAGAGAAAATTTGATTCTTCAACTAACGCTCTATTTTGTAC
>CALNHX010013041.1:0-20609 GCA_940337035.1 Agriotes lineatus
AGACGTATTTTAGATTAAAAAGTATTGTTTACTGTCAGGTTATAGAGGGCTTTAAACCATACATATGTATGTATTGAGGTGGTCGAATAAGCTCCACGTTGGGCTTGCTATTATAATTGAGATGGTTTGATACCACCACCAATTTTGATATTTTAATGCAAGATTTGAACTGGTTAAAATAGTTGCTGTATTGTAATTTAATTTATTTATTCAAAAATAAAATAGTATTATGCCTTCTTTTGTATTTTATCTATCTGCAATTTCAACCTCAAAACGCTAGCTCGGTAGACATTCAATCTCTATTCAAAAGGGTAGTTTCCTGTTAACTTGTAAAATTTTACCTTAAACTGGGTACGCCACTGTGCGCCCGAATTATATTCAAATACGCAGTCGCAAATATGAGCGCTGTTGCCAATTTACACAAAATGGTTTGAATCTTTCAGTAAGCGTTTTGGACTTTAAAAATTAAATTTGTGAACGCCCGAACAAGGTATTTATTTAAATTATAGTGCTTTGGCGGTTCTAATTCTCATTTGTTTCAGTGATTAATTTGTCTTATGACGTCAGACCGACGCCGCTTGAATTATTGCAATTGTGAATCTTCATTTAACCTCACAACTGGATATTCTTCTTAATAATTGGAAAAACGCTTCAGCTGGAGGCTTGAATACGCCTGCTTCTCACACTGATATTAAGCCTTTTACAGTACCTTTCAACTTTGAGGTGGTGCGCTCAGTCCTCGGAAAAGGGACCCCAGCTCGGATCTTCTCCTGGAGTGACTTCCTCCGGTGTTTGTGCTGCTGGTCGTTGTCCTACAGCCTCACGTGATGCGCCCCAGTAATCAGATCTGGTTCTGGATCCTTTTCTCAGCTGCAATTCGCCTTCGTAATCTTGAAGTGCTCGCCAACGCAGCCCTCGGAATGCTTCTTGTGAAAAATAACTTTTTGTTAGGGAAAATGCTACCCACACTCTAACAGTTACTCAACACACTGGTATAATTTTTATTGATAAATATTATGTTTTAATAGGTTTAATATTTAATTATAAATGAGTACAAAACTCCATGTCAATTCTAAGCGTTAGTCAAATGTTATCTGCTGATTGTCTGTTATAAACAAAATCTAATCTAATAACTATAAAACGGATATTAACCAAGTCCAAATAACTTACATTTTAAATTAAATATTCTTACAAATAATTAAATCTAAACAATTCTTACAGCTAAAACCTTGTCTTCATTTTTTTAATAGTCAAAATGTCTCTTGGCGCCACTACACGTTTTATTAATTGCGTACTTTGTTCACTCGCTTAATTTCACTGATTAGTTGTAAGAGTTCACTTTCTTCAAAAAGCATTTCGATGTCCATTGTCTTCTTTTCACTCGTTTCATCTCCTGTCTAGGTGTCTGATTTTCTGCCTTGTTTTATCAAGTCATGTCTGCTTCTCACAATTGCTAATCTATGTGTTTATGAATGCCTTAATTGCTCGTTGCAACATTATTACCTTTCTGGCTCATACCTTTTAAGAATTGCTCACAAATTGTATCTAATTAGCTAAATTGAACTCTACGCTTCAATGACCAGCACATAGCAAACTTTTTTGTGATTATTTAATTTGGTTTGGCTATTCATTCTGCTCAAACCTAATAATTAATTAATTTGAAATTTGACTTCAACCCTGTGAAAAAGCAAGCTGCTCCCTTTGCGTTCCTTAATCAATTCATTTATTTTAATACAAGCATCTCTTTTTCAACGCATTTACTGAATGACATTTAACTTAGCATTGCGGCTAGATAAAACACCCCCAAACTCTGTGCTTAGTGACTAAATTTTCAAATTGTACCTCAATCAGAGCAGAGCCGTAGAGCCTAATACCACTGCAGTATGTATAATCTGTAACCTCATTTACCTTCTGGTGTAGAGGCTGGTGCTTTATGCGCTGGTATCTGGCGATATAATGCTCAACTTGCCCCAGATTCGAGATACAGAGTGGGAGCACGCCTTTGGTGCTTACGCAGCAACCATTGTGTGATGTGTATGTCTAGGTGATGTGTTGACCTTTTTACTCTACTTCTTAGGACTGTGGTTCTGAGTAGAACACAGTTAATTTGGTGCCCAACTGTGAATGGTCTCGCCAAGCCCGATTCCAATACCCCAAGGCTACGGAAAAATTCCGACCCCTACGAGATTCGAACCGAGGACTTGCTTAACGCAAGCCTGGCGCTTACCCAACTGCGCCACGCGGCTTTAAACCATTTATTTTTTTTATTTAATTTTAAACATTGTATTATAAACAACGACCATACAGCTCTTACTGTTTTTCATGCATCTCTCTCTATGTTATTCATTTTGTGTATGTGGCTCGAATATTCTATTTCTCGATTTTTTCTCATAGTAGAATGGAGATTCAATTAAGGGAGTTTGACTGTAACTATTTTAAGGTAGGTAATAAAGAATGATAGAAGCTACTGTCATTGAAAGGAAGCAAAACTTGCCCATTGTTTATCAAATAGTAATTTGTATACCAAGGCACTTGAGTTTAACTTTTTATCACGAATGTGGATTTATCTGCTGAGGCCCGTAGAGCCAAGGCAAATAAACCGCATGCGGGATAAAAAATCTGGTGTGATACACACACACGACTTCCTTTTACAGTGATTTGTTTTTAACTTTCCTACTACATTATATTAAAAAAATAGAGTTATTCAACTGGAAAATTACCTAACTTACAGCAATACAAAAATGCAACGTTTGAAAACCAATCGTTACAGCCGTTTTTGAGAAAATCGAAAAAAACTGAAAAATCACAACAGTAAACACCATAGTTTCGGTTATGCGATTTTCTTCAAAAGCTTGCTGTCGCATGTAGATAGTACACAAAACTTTCAACGTCATATCACTTTTCGTTTTTGAGATATTCTGTTCAGACACAGACACACAGACAACACGGACACACAAACAGACAGACCAATGAACAGAAACATGTTTTTTAGGTTCAGGGGACTCTAAAACTTGAAGATCTGTTGAAAACTCAATTTAGAATTTTTGGGATGAATATTATAGAAACTTCAGTGCCGAGGGGTACATAATGTTCTTTTTAATCGTGAAATGACAACATTTTAATCTACTTTTGTAGGTTATGTTGACATCGGTTGACGTTTATCTATCGCCCCGCCACCTACAAAAAATAATAGATTACTTCACTGCCGATTTAAAAAAATCAAAATTTTTGTATTTGTGGGTCGATAAATAAAACACGTCCTACTCTTTTAATCACGTTTATTACAAAATGAGTTAACTGTGTTTTGAGGTTATGTATTCTTGCAAGAGCGGCGTATAGTGTGTGTTCGTACTGTTCGTCCGGAGCCAAGGTGGGTAAGTTCGAGTCTATTACCAACTGTTACAAATTTTATTCTCTATTCCGTAAGCGCGATACATAATACTTGGAGTCAATACACAACAATATTATACTTACTTCCAAATATTCTACTGTAGTAGGTACATAAAACATGAAGACATCTTACAAACTCAAAAATTGACCCAAATTTTACAGGATGCATGTTTTTAGTTTAAATTGATTACATTTACAGTTCGTGCTTATCTCAAATAAATTCACAAGATATTGTATTTACTAATACTCACTTCAGATTTTTTCAGAGTCTTCTCTTATCATCGATCTTTAACATCGCACCAGCCTCTCCTGCAATTTTCTAAAAATTCTCAAACAAGAGATTCCCCTCTATTAATATTACCTCTCTTCTGAGAAATATTGGCTTGCATACAGAGAAAATCAAAACAATCAATTTATTTAAAATCAATGTACATTATTAAAATAACTACAAAAGTTTAAATAGGAAACTCTTTAGGCTGGTATGCCTGCAATTATTTGCTCTTCAATGCCGCAATGATTTTTACCTCTAAGTATTTTGAAGTATCCCTTATCGCCCCAGTCAGCATTCCATGAGTTTGCAACCAACCAGTACGGAGTTTCCTCTTCAACGCCCCAACCGAGAATTTTTACTACATGCCCTCCGCTATGATTTCCCTTAGTATGTTTGTAAACACCTTCAAAAATATTTTCATTTGCATGAAATTGTTTCAGGAAAAATATTTCTATACGTTTGACATACAACTCCTAAACTTACCGCTTTTATAATGGTTAAAGTCCTCATAGACATACATTCCAGCAGCAACAGGTCCATTTTCCATGATCTCAGCCTGTATCTTCTTTACATTGAGACACAAACTATATACACTTTTTCCAAAGTAAAGATCTTGCTGATATGACCTTGGGTAGCCAGTTTCGCAAGTATACTTACATTTCGGTGTATCAGCAGGTACATCACATGAAGGAAGACGTCTTTCTACTGTATGATTGCAGGGAGGAATCTCGTATGGTTGGCAACCCTAGTGAATATATGTTATAGATAAATGTAACAAATGGAACACCGTTCTACCTCAGAGGAATTGTATTCTCCTCCTGTAACGATTCCAGTATCTCTCCAATACTCGAAAGCAGCAGAATGGAGGCCTCCACCGCATCCAGACATACAATTTTTGCCACAAGCCACTAGATTATCTGCAGATATTTGTACGTTGGTTTTGCCTTCTGAATGAATACATATTCTGTCCGATATAACCTCTACAGTTCCAAAAGCCTATAAAATAAATGAATAGATATATTTTGATACAGATGTCAATTATCTATTATCATCTTTCAGCAATACAACTTTGATATAAAAGATGAAACAAAAAGTTGAAAACTTCAATACGCTAACAAAATGCTAGAAAATCAAGAAACACAAACTCACCCAGCAAGATCCGCATGCTCCTTGATCTCTAATTTGTCGTAAGCTGGAACAGTTTGGAAAATGTTCACGCAGTCGAAGCTGTCTGGAATTTTTAAGCCCTCTAAGTTTGGACAAATTTTCGGTAACACTTTGGCCTCGCCTTTCATAGGAAGCAAGCCCATTAACTCCGAATGTAACTCATTGGGGTAGTTCGAGGAAAATTTCTTCCTGCCTTCCACAGCGACTGCTCGTTGTTGATCGAATCTATAAATTCATCGGAGAGGGGATCTAATTCGACTTCATAAGATTTACTTAGTAACATAGTCGTCACAGTGAGCACAAGAACATTCATTTTGTAAAACATCTCTAGAAAATTTTGCAGAAATTGAAATTTTGTGGCAAAGCAGGGCCTTTTCAGCAACTGCTATACTAAAGTGATTAAATGGTTTCTTAGCTATTTCATAGCACTTTTATAGTTCCCAGGGCGTTGTGGCAAAACTGCGTTCGTGCAAATCGTAATACATTAAAATTTTATGTTATAGTCGAGACTGTAAAAACGATTTATCTTTTCAGATTCATATTAAACATTTGACGAGAGACTGTAAAATTTCATTTTTCCATAATCTCCAAAAATTCAAACTATATTTCATGTTCTCATAACTTGAACTAATACCTCAAGCTAATTTAAGTTTTTCATTACTATCTACAAATATTGTGTAGTTCCTACAATTATTATACAGTCTTTGATTAGAAAATGTTTGTCCTAAGACTTTATTTTGAAGTTTGTTTCTAACGTTTGGTTAACTTATATGAATAATATTAACCAGTTGCATAGTGAACATCTTGATGTTAACCATAAATGAGCAAATAGAGAAAATCACTTGATTATCTAAGGCTTTTTTGTGAATAATAATGTCCTACTCTACATACCATTAGCAGTAGAAATGGTGAAAACTAAAATGTAGATTGATAATAAAATACCACGCATTTAAATCGATTATGTTAATGTCCGCTGATCGGAAATACTTTTGTTTATTAGTTTAGATGATGCTTTCTGAATAGTAATGACAGTTTCTGAACATCTTGCTGCAGTGGTGACAAGTCAAGTCAAACAAGGATACTTTTCAAATGTGTAAATTTACTATAAACTTTGTTATGTGCAGAATGCGTCTACATATTTAAGTTTACAGGTCAATGAGCGTGGTCTAGTGAATTTTAGGTCTATGGCACATAGTTTGAACTTCGCGCGTCACCCTTCTCAGCCTTGAATGTTTTTATTGGTAAACGAAGAAATAAAATGGCCGTTCCGGATTTTCACTGCCTGTTTCATTTGTGCAACATTTTCGAGCAGTTTTGCTTTCATTTTGGTCGCACAGAGGTCGACAAGCTTTCTGGGAGAGTTATGCTGTGAAATATTGGGTTAGCCTTCGCTGTGCTAGCTAATTAAGCATCTATGGTCGATTTTTTGAAGAGTAATATCTTTTACGCCAATTGGCGCAACCTGGTAGGGAGCAGTTGGAATTTCGTTTTGCATGTGGCCCATTTTTGGGTTGTTGGTTTCAGCTTTCGTTTGTACCGCGTGTTTAGACGACTTGTAGTAGCTGGGCTGTTTCTCTTTTAGCTGTTAATATTAGTTCTAAATCTTCGAGCAATAGCGCGCACGGAGATGGCGTCCTTGACCGATAATTAGAGAGGTCGTTTTTTCGAGTCTCTCCTGCGTGAATGCGAGCCTGCACTACCGTCATTTTTGCAGCACTCGAGTGTCGAGCCCTTTCACTTGGTTGCGATATTTTCTGAAGTTATTGACCTTGGTCTGGTCATCGTCCTTCTATCGTGCTGTAACGTTGGACGACTTAGAGCTCTTTGGTGCCAAGAGCTCAACGAAGGAACCGAAGTAATATTGTGCATCATATTACCATTTTAACACAATTTGAATTTTGTATTGGTGTACAGTGCTGTTTCCATTGCATAATAATTTTTTATTTTAATATTGTCTATATAACTGCTAATCACAAATTTACTAAAATCTTTAAAAATATATGATATGAACACAAAAAATTTGTTCCAATAAATATAATAAACATATACAGCAATAATGGGTACTTGACATTTATATATTTATCTGACACCTTGATCGTGAGGTATCTGTTATGTAATAAAAAGTTTTATTGGTTTAGTAGCACATCAACCATGAGTAGTCAAAAGTATGTCGACTATTTTGCGTTTTGACACGATTAAGACGAGTAAGCCAGCACGAGTCCTAATCCCAAGCCCATTGGACATGAGTAGTGATAGCACCACAAAAATAATCTACCTACGTAACTTTGACTAAGAATGGTATTCGAGAGATTACTAATATTCAATTAATAGTGGAGCGCCTCGGGGTTTTGACCTCGAAATACAGTTACAGTGAATGAATTTATATGGTCGAGGTGGGATTTTGTTTTTTATACTATAAATTGCAAAGTTTACCAAATTTCTTTTGTGCTCTCGATTTTTTTATTATTTAAACAAAAAAGTATAAAAATTAATATTTGGGCATATAATTTAATTTTAAATTGTTTTTTTTTATGAATATGTTGAAAATCACCTAAATAGAAATAGAAGAATATCGTTCAAAGATACCTGTGTGTATTAAGGGTCGTAGGGACCTTGAACAGGTAGTAAAACGTGGAGAGGTTAACGCCAGTGCCAGCTGCAATGTACAACCAAACGGAATTTTTATGGCTAGTTATAGTTATAGTTATAAATGACACATCTAGGCGATCAGATATTTTTTCCGACATTGCAAGTGATCAGACTATTGAGCAAACCTTGATGAAAGGAATGAGCGGAGGTCCTTTTAAACGTGTTGTCACTGAAAGTGTAGTATATAAATGGATCAGATGAGTGATTTATAGTCATAGCAAATTTTTGTGGTATATGTTTCAATAAAAGTCATCAACACAGTGATTCGACAAATGCTAGAATAGAAAGGGATGATATCGATGTAAAAATATTGGTGGATTTCTTCAAACAACACCGCGTTTTTCCTGATACATGTTATGTCCATTGCTACCGGATTTACTGGAGATAAAGACATAAATTGTTACGATGCGTTTGAAGAAGGTTTGAAGGTAATGAAAAAAACAGAAGGAAAAAATTTACGAGATTTGAAATTATCAAGGAAAGATAAAATAAATCCTCATTGGCGAAAAATATCAGAATTAAAATTCATGACCATGTGATTCCTGTTGATCCATTGCTGCTGTTTCAACGTATTTGTGTTTAAAAAAAAAACTGATGAACAGCTTAAAATTTATAATAATTATGAACTGCCACCATATACGCTTGCTCTATTTGAAGATGACGATCTGCGAAAGACAAAGAAAATCAACTTTTTACGAGTTTTTTCCGGAAATTTTAATTGATTTAAAAAGTGTAGAAAATCTTCATTACGTTATTGATGGAGGCATGCTATTACATCGTTGCAAATGACAATTGAATAAAACCTTTAAAATGATATGTGAGCATTATGTAAGATATTTAAAGAACAATTATAATAGTAACACGTACGTGGTATTTGATGGGTACAAGAAAGAAAGTATTAAATCAGCCGAAAGGAATCGTGGGGCATTGAAAAATAAATGTGCAGATATTGAATTCGATGTAAATATGCATTTGAAAATCGGCCAAGAAACATTTTTGTCGAATAACAAAAATAAAAGCCGCTTGATAGAAATGTTGAGAATTAAATTTCCTCACAATATTTTTACATGCGAAGCGGAAAGCGATGCAGACAAATTAATTGTTGATACAGCAATTAATTTAAAAACAAAAAATGTTGTTATAGTTCAGAAGATATTGATGTCTTGGTTATATTAACGGCATTAGTGGATGAGGATCGTGAAATATATTTTCTAAAACCATTTCGAAGCAAAGTCCAACAAAAAATATTTTCTTCGAAAAGTTTAGAAAAATCGCTACCAAAATGTATTTTGGGTTTATATGGAGCTCCGGCAGAAATTTAAAGATTTGAATACGTTGAGGTTCAAGACTTTCCTAAAAGCAACAGCCAAAAATACAAGTGTTCTTTTGTCATCATTATCTCCTACAACTGATACAGTATTTGAACACCTAAAAAAAGTGTAGCTGCAAATCCAGATATGGCTAGGAAATGACGTAGATATTAAAAATTGGAGATGTAAGAATTCCAGTAACATGTTCATCCCAATAACAATGAATCAATTACCAAGTCTTGATAATCTATTGAAAATGTTATTTTGTAATTGCAAAAAGGGATGTGGAGCTGTTTGTGTTGGTCGGAAGAGTGGCCTATACTGTAGTGTAGCATGTCTACAGCGCAGCGAAAATAGTTGCTTCAATACTTACACCTATAATTCCAATAAATGGAGTCGAAGAAAATATTTGATATGGACAAAAATGTGAAATCTTTAAATAAACAAATATGTTATTAATAATTTTCTTTTTTATTTAATTTTCCTTAATTTACTTCTTTTTCCCCATTACTATCCCTATATAAATATATACGTTTACCGGTTTCAGGATATTAAGCCTTTGTTTACATATACAAAAGTGGGCTGGTAACTAGATCATAACTTATCTGCAGGGTAATGGAATATTACCCTACATGGCAACCATAACCATATAGCAACCGATAAACTATTGAACATATCACGGATGTTATGATCATAACAGCCTCAGATGTTTTAAAATCCTCGCTCTACGAGCTCGGATTTCAAAACATCTGCGGCAGTTATGATACTCATAACATTCCTAGATATGTTAATAGCTATTAACGCTCCAGGCGCTCCACCCAAACCAAACCAATAATAGTATCCAGCCAATGCCGGACTACCTAATTATTAAAATAGTCCACTGCATTTAGGCCGAAACTACGGAATAATTCATATAGAAGCAAATAAGGTGTGTTTGGTGTGTTTCGGTGTCCTGAATTGAAGTAGCAAAAGTCCCGAGGATGGGGTTGTAAGCTTAAAATTTGGCAACGCTGTAATTGGCTGAAATTGGGCTCAAAAATCATTTTTCGCGAATATCTCGGTATCTATACATCAGAGCGAAAATAAAGGTAAGAAAATTGTCTAAAAAAAGATAACGAGTCATTTTTTCGTATAGGCAATCGTTTTTGTCAAAAAATCGACTGAAGTCATACTCCAAGAAAATATTTCATTTGTAGCCGTTTTATCACACGGACGCATAAAATGTTTAAAAATAGCTATTTATGCAAATGAAATAAATGACATGAAATAAAAAACAGAGGGTCTACTGCACAACTGTGAGTGCAATAGTTCGAAATGATTACCATCGCAAAAGAATTCTTACGAGCGGAAAGGATGGGAAACTGGGAGAAACATTTAGCCTGTGTAAAGCAAATGATTCCGTATTTTCATGCGGCTGGACATTTTCTCTACGCAAAATCTGCACATTTATATGTGCAAGAGATGAAAGGTCTAGAAAATTCAATAAACAATGCAGCTTTTCAGAAGTTTACCAACAACTTTTGCTCAGTTAAGCGCTCTGATAAATATTTCTGTGGATCATATACTGATATGATAATTGCAATATTTGATGAAATCGTCGAAATCAAAAGGAGGCTTCACACGTGTGAGGAGTACAAATGAAAGTGTCGTCATTAAATGGGTGTTGAGTTTACTGACTGCTAGTTACATCAGCGAAGGACTCGCCATCTGTTTTTTATTTCCGCAATTTTTTCAGCAAATAACCATTTTACTTCTTCGATGACGTTCGATGCTTCAACATCTTCGAATGGCTGTTAACCAAAGTTTGAATATAAAACAAAAATTCCACTTCACTCTGTCCCGTTTTTAAATAATCTCACGGTACTTGTAATAAAATAATGGTTTTTTACTTCCTTTTACGATAAAGGAAGTATTGGAGTCACCCCATAAATTTGAAATTGAGTTTGCAACAGATATTCACGTTTTCGAGTCCCTTAAACCCAAAAAACATGTTTTTGTTCATTGGTCTGTTTGTCTGTGTGTGTGTCTGTCTGTGTGTGTGTGTCTGTGAACAGATCTCAAAAACGAAAAGAGGTATGGCGTTCAAACTTCATATATTAGTTTTGTGTACTATGTAGATGAGACAGCAAGCGTTTGAAGAAGATCGCATAACCGGAAGGAAGTACGTGTTTACTCTTATGACTTTTAAGTTTTTTTCGATTTTTTCAAAAACGGCTCTATTTTTTTTATTAACTCCTATTTCAAATAGAACACCCAGTATATTATTACATTTTAAAATTCAGCTTAAAATTTTACAGAAAATCGTACGACACTCATTAATGACCAATAGAAAAATTACAAAATGCCTGGAAGGGGCGACTACTCTGCTTCACCTAGCGTACAAGGCGTCGTTGGGAGAGCTAAACGCAGCAAGACAATGTTTGAAACACCCCTAGTTAGATTCACTTTCCGCGGCACAAATATAATTCCAGCAATTATAAAGTAACTACCGTATGATCGAAAACTTTTAACCTCTAGAGGGCTGTTAATTTTTTAAAAATTGAATTTATGTTGGCAGTGATGAGTAAAGCTTTTTAATAACATAACCTATACAATTTTTGACAGATAAACTTAACTTTTAAAGGATGTTTAATGCCGAGCACTACGTGGTGGTGTGTATGGGAAATGCAGCAAATTATTTTGAATAGCTGTAGTTGTTTTTGTTACTAAAATTTTTATATATTCAACAAGAATATTTATATTTGTTGAAATGACAATCCAGACATAACTTTAAACTGACAGATATAAAATGCCAATGTGACTTACTACCACGACTGCCAACTAAATTTTTTGAGAAAATAATTCCACAGCCCGCTAGAGGTTAAAAGTTTTCGATCATACTGTACCTGAAGCTGGGGGCAAGGCGATTGCTAATTAACTGCAAAGATCATCCTTGCTGCATGCAGTCGTGTTCATACATCTTGACGATGGGGGGATGAATCTAGTCTTTGAGAATGTTGATAGCCAAAGCCAGCGATACCACATGGACTGAGTCGATACCGAATTATCTCGACAAGCGGCACCGGAGAACACAATATCCACAAACGGTGATTAAAAGATTGACTTAATAAGCAGTACTTGTTAAGAGATTCACTCTTCGTTATTTGTAATTATTAAAGAGCCTCCCAGGTTGATCTAGCTGTTGGCTGAAGTTGAAGAATGCCTTTACGATAAAAGGGGCTCTCAATTTTTACGCAACTTTCAACGCTCCGCCACGCCGAACGTATTCGCTTTGATGTCATTGAGTCAATTGTTCCATTTGGAATAATTTTCAAGCACCGGAAATCAATTGCTTCACCGAAGGCTGCCACAAGCGCTCGCTACTGGTTTGCCCGCACTGAGGCCTACACTCGAATTCCTATCTAGAGGAGAAATTTGCAATCGACAGAATGCATTTTCGTATCCGCGGGGTGTATCGGTACAAAAGATAATTTCCCATGAAGCACTGATATTCCAAATTCAAGATATAGACGAACATACGTACCTAGTGTAAAGTTTGAGTAGTATCGCAACAGAGATCGAGTGAAAAGCTTTGGATATGAGGAATAACATCTTATTTGCCTTTTTTAACCACACTTAAAACTTGAGGAGACCAAGATAAGTCACTTGCAATTATTACATTTAAGTCAGTTTGTTGGTCCACTGCTACTAGGTCTTCACCAATAACTTTATAAGAATATTTAAGGTTGTTATATTCCATATGTAGTACGATACTCCTGGAGGTCTTGATAGGTAACAACTAGATGTCACACCGTTGTTGTATTCTTGAGAGATCCTCCTTTATAGTGTAGTAATGGAGAAGTGGGTTGTTAAAGAGTTATAGACCGTCCGCATAAAAGAGGCAGTTCGTTTAATAAGTTTACGAAAATCTGAGATAAATATAATAAATAGGATAGAGCCCAATGCGGTCCTTGTGGAACCCCGCTTATACAATCTTCGTAATTGGAGAATGACTCTCCCACTCAGACACGAAAAGATCTGTGTAGTAAGAACGCATTAATTCATTTTAGGAGTTTGCCTCGAATACCTACATGTTCCATTTTGTGCAAAAGGTACTGTATGTGCACTTCATCAAAGACACCCCTAGATCTAACGCATGACTCTCCAAATTTGTAGCCGTTAGTAAATTAGTGGTGACAGAAGGTCTTGGTAAAAATCCGTGCTCTTCAGGTGGAACAATGTTGTGCTCAAGTAGAAATGGTAGTAATTCAGCGACTATGAGTTTTTCCATTACTTTGCATAGGATAGAGGTAAGGCTAATCGGCCGATAATTATTAACACTCAACTTATCCCCCTTTTTAAAGATCGGTGTGATTACCGCACTTTTCCAGACCTCTGGAATATCGCCTACTTCAAGAGATCGTTTAAGTGTTGGTACAAGATAAGGGGATATTACTTCTGCCGTTCGTTTTAAGGCAATGGAATGAATACCACCAGGGACGGGTGCACAATTCTCGATAGCTTTTTCCGGATTTTGAGAACTCTATCTTGGCATATATTTATGGTAGTCAAGCTATCACCAACACGAGTAGCAGGATCCATATATGGTAAAGATTGGTTAATTGAAGTTGTAAATGTGCATGAAAAGTAACGTGCAAACAGATTGCTGGTCTCTTCATTGCTGCTGCATAACGTTTCACAGGCTTCCTTAGTAGTGGTATACTTACTTTGGATTTCAACTTGTTTCTGATGTAACTTTAGAATGGTTTCTCACCAGCGTTAATTAGCTGCACCTCAAAATTCGACCTAACTGTTCGTAACTCAGTGGTCAAATTTCTTGAGTATACTCTAGAAACCTCAAGATCATCATCAGATTTTGAACGAGAGTATTTCTGTCAAAGCGAGTGCTTAATTTTCACTTTATCTACAAGGGCATTGGTTATCCAGAGTTGTTTGCTGTTACTGTGAGTATTTTGTGGCGGAGAGTGTATAGTTATAGTTACAGCATTCTGAACAGCATTACAGAAAAAGTTCCATGAAAATTCAACGTTAAGATTAGAGGCACTTAATATAGACCAGTCTTTCTTGATGAGCTCTTCTTTTATTGCGGCAAAATCTGCTTTAAAAATATTAGTGATGTTCGAATCGTAAGTGTGGTGAAATATTTGTACTGTTGCAATTATGCTAATATGGTCAGACGATTCTACTGGAGGAAAGTAACGTATTCCAGAAAAAAAGGTTAGGATTGGGAGTAAGTATCAGATCAAGAAGTGAAGGATTTTGACTTATTCTTATGCGAGTTGGAACAGCAAAAATTTTGTCGAATTAATGGATTCAATGCGACATTAACACCGTGTATGCCCTCCTCTACTTCTAATTACGGCATGCATGCGCCTTGGCATGCTGGAGATGAGATTTTCAATAATTTCTTGAGGAATATTCTCCCGTTCCGCAATTACTACATCTACCAGCTCATTGTGGTTGGCAGGTGGGGTGTACGACCTCGGAACTTTTTTTTTGAGAGCGCGCCATAGATGCTCTATGGAATTTATATCGGGGCCAGTCCATTAACGGAATATCAACAGCATTCAAGTAGTCGAAAACATGTCTAGCCACGTGGATACGAGCATGATCTTGCACGAATAAAAAATTGGTTTCCACACAAGAAGCAACTGGCATTACATGTTGAACTATGATGTTTTCCAGATAATAATTCGCATTCATAGACCTTACACGTATAGGGATCAACTCTGTGCGACCGTTGAAGCAGATTCCCCCCCCCCCCCCAAACATTACAGAGCCGCCACCAAAACGGACCCTTAGAGAGATATTGCAATTTGCAAATCTCTCTCCTTCCCTTCGCCAGACACGGTCGCGTCCGTCAGGAGATGTGAGGCTAACCCTCGTTTCATCTGAGAATAAAACCTTCTTCCAATCATTAACAGTCCAGTGTTGATGATTTCTGGCAAAACGCAATCTTTGAATTTTGTGATCTCTGGTGAGTAATAGTTTTTTGCCGGTCTTCTGCTGCTTAAGCCAGCTTTATGTAAACGTCTTCTGACTGTTCGAGACGATATTACAAGATTGCGAACAACTGCAAGCTCATTCTTTAACACAGTACTAGCGATTCTCATGTTTCTTAACCCTTCAGTACCCGTTTACGGTCTGTTGGACCGAGCAAACACATGATGCAGTATATTACTTAATGTTCTAGCGTTAGTTTACCGCCCATTTTACTACCTTTCTATATATTGCCATTGAAGATCGGTATGCAGTTTTGAGTTCGTGTGTGCAGTGGTTTAAAAGTTATTTATAATTTCGGTTTCAGAGACCGAAGCGGGTACCCGAGTTGTTTTTATTTTTACCTTTGATATTCGACTAATGTGAGAAGAAGGAAGTATTTTCTGCATTTTTAGTAACACTGTTATACTAAAACGTTATTATAGTCATGGCAGATTTTATGAGAAAGAACAGGCGCGACTAGAACAGACGATGCGAGATATAATAGCGGAGGAGGATGTCGATAACGCGTTTTATGATGATCTGCCATCGTCTGACGAAGATAATTTATTGAAAACTAGGGAAATGAACACTGACACTGAACATGAAATATCTGATTATGAAGACGTTAGTGAACAAGAAACTAATGCCATAAGATATCTCATTATTTTTATGGAGGTGGCAGAGGGTGTCGGTCTGCGAGACCGGTGCGGGTACTGATGTCTTACAATTTTGAACGGGTACTGGAGGGTTAAAGCGGATTGCCTAAGAAAACGCTTATCCCTTGGATTGGTTCGCCGTTTTCGCCCTTGCCCTGGTCTTGGAAAGTGAGATCCTGTTTCGTTAAATCGTGTAACCATGCGACTTATGCTGGAATGATGTCTTTCTATCAAATTTGCAACAAAACGCATCGAGTATCTTTCATCCAGCAAAGTTGATACCCTTACTGCCACTTCCACGGATAAATTTCTTGGGCGATTCATTTTTCGCTCGTAACTGATACAATCGATAACAAAAACAAACTTGATGACTAAAGATAACTTGTCTTAATGAGCAGTTTCCGAACAGATTTTAAATCAATGTTTGGTAAAAGTGATTTTAATTGACAATTGTCATCTTAAAACAAAACATTTCTTGACAGCATTTGTTTGAAACATCAGAGGAGATCCAAAGGCTACTTGCAAGACAGTTAGCAAACTAAAAGTTATCAATTTCTCGGAATTAAAAACAAATATATTAGTGGTGTGTTAATTTTGTCCAGGAGTTTATTTAATTGTGAGATTCTTTTCTCCAGCTTCTGTGCGTTGATTTAGTTGAAAGCGGGCTTCTGTTAGTAGGTTTAGTTAATATGGAGTTTGGTCATCTTTAATGGTAATATTTTTAAAAACAGGGGACACTTGTGATTTAGATTTATTGCGTAAGATATTAATAACCGTTTGCCTATCGTCGAATGAGATTCGCAATGAGTGAGGTTTGCCATGATCAATTACTTTTCCTAGGCGTTGTTGAGAGACTGGCTCAAATTTCTTGTTCTTATCAGCAATGTTATCTAAGATCTTTCTGACACAATCGTTGCTTTCCGGGTTTTCTGGTATCCCGTAAAATATTACATTCTTTTCACAACCGATGCGGTCGCGAGTCTCTCGAATAACAGTTTCCATAACACTCGGTGAAATAGTAATTTCCGTTACAAGACCGGAATGTAGTGTTTTGCAGGTCGAACCAACTAGATTCCAAGGCGAGCCGTAGGCGAGCCGTGGAAGCTTGGGGAGACCTGCAAAACACTTTCCGGTCGTGTATCGTACAATATTTTGTTACGACATCCGAGTCCATACTTTCAAACTTGCGAATTCACTTTCAAAAACTCAAAAAAAAATGACATTAGTATCGATTATTCCACTTATGCAAACTATAACACACACTTGTTTCCATGGTAACGATGGCAGCAGGGACCGGCAATAGTAATTAACGTATTTACAGGGGTAACCCAGTTTTAACATTCGAGCATATTTTTACCACTCGAGCACAGCTAAGCGAGAGTGGCAATTTATGTGAGAAATTTTAAGACGGTTAACCCTGGAAATGCGTTCATTAGTTTATTGTTCATTGAGGCAATAATTTTGAATCAATAATAATTACTAAAAACTGCTAAATCGAAATCAGTGTTTAACATGATCGCGTCCTCGAATGTTAAGATACATTTAACATGCATCGACTCATTTAAAATGCATGTTAAGATATATTTATGCATTCATGAGTGGATGCATGTTAAATATATATATGCTCGAATATTAAAACTGGCTTACCCCTGTAAATACGTTAATTACTATTGCCGGTCCCTGCTGCCATCGTTACCATGGAAACAAGTGTGTGTTATAGTTTTTTTGAGTTTTTGAAAGTGAATTCGCAAGTTTGAAAGTATGGACTCGGATGTCGTAAAAAAATATTGTACGATACACACACACACACACACACACACACACACACACACACACACACACACACACACACGCACACACAGTATCTTTATAAAAAGTGCAATTTTCGATCGATCAAAGCCATAATGATAGAGTTTATTCGAACGGCTCAACGAAATTAATCAGGAGAAACTTAATCAAATACCTTTCAAATTTTTTTTTAATTTCACTCCTAAGAGGCGAACCCTCAATTAATATCTCATAACTCGATAAAATCGATTTGGTGTTTGCTTGCAAAGGTTTTCAATACAAATGTGTTACAAACGAATTTCAGGAATTTTCCCTGAATAACCCCTAAAGGTGCAAACCTGGATTAGCGGTGAATTAATTATAGAACGCTTCATATCTTCTGTGTTTATTGAGTTAGAACAGTTTTTGTTGACGTATAGAGGTCTTTTTAAAATATTTAGAAAGAGCTTTAAGGGTTTTCTGAAATTTGCCCCTTAAACGGGTAAAGAGAACTCTGAAAAAAGTAGGGGGTTAAAATCTTTGATTTTTTTGCTGTGGGTTAATTTCGGAATAAAGTGAGGTATAAACGATTTTCCGAAATTTCACTCCTAATGGGCTGGAAAGGGGTAAACGGCTTTTTCGTCAATTCTTCAATATCTCTTAAACCCGATAAGATATAGATTTCGTGTTTGCTTGCAAAGGTTGTCCATATAATGTCTAAAAACCTATTTCAGGATTATGCCTTTATCAACCCCTAAAGGTGAGAATATGCATTCGGGGTGAATTATAGAACCCATTGTATCTCAACTGTTTATATAATCTTGCCATTAAACAGAAAATGTAATTACCAATCTAACGATATGCATAATGCGCTACTTTATCTGTATCTCAAATTGAAATAAGTAATAATTTTTTTCAACATTTTTGTGTAATACTTGAATCGTAGATTGCAAAAACGAAATATATAGGATGATCTATTTAAAAAATCAAGTTAGTGTTATTTCCGGTGAAACCGGAAGTCGGCAATTTTGATTATATCTGTATGTCAATCCGAAATTATGTCTAGTAACCTTGTGTCAAATTTCCCACAATTTCATTCATAAGTAACGGAGATAGAGGCATGGCTCTGGTCTCATTGTCACCCGGTATATCTTTTTAAAATTTTTACAAAGTGATTTAATGGTTTTTTGTTTAATTTCAATGTTAAAGCGGTAAAAAGGGAGTAAAAGTAAAATGTATAAAAGGTTAAATTTATTGATATTTTGTTCTGTGAGCTCAGTTTAGAATAATGAGAGGGGAAATTCCACCCCCAGGTGGTGGAAACGGGTATCTTTTTATAATTTATGAATACAACGTTTAATTTATACATATATTTTTTAAATGTTTTCTTATTATACTACAACCATAGTTTTATCAATCTACAAGAGAAACGACAATTACATACACATTTCCAGGGGGTACATGAAGCATAAAAGTCTACAATATTGTAGTGCAGCGTTGATTGGTTTAGCGTATTGTGTGAGCGAGGAGAAGGGAACTAGAATTAATTTAAGATTCAGAAAAAAAACAAACGTTTGCGGTCCGCACGAAGAACAGGCATCACGCTAGTATATACAGTATATACACGTAAACTGCCCTTTCTGTTCATGATAGGGCAAAATTTTAAGTGGTTCAAAATGATAAATTATGGGACGGGCACCAATTGAGCACTTTACTACTCCAGGTAAAAATGTATACCGTTGCCGGACACACCAATTGAACACCAAGGACCAAACGGAGACCGACCAATTGAGCACTTTAGATTAGCCAATTGCCCACTGTATTACTACTTTGTTCATTAACAAACTAACAAGATATCAGGTGCTGAATTAATGCAAACAGTTATCTTTCTCGGCCAAATAAAAATCAAAAAGTCATAGTAGGCCTTTTATTTAAAAAAATTATTAGTAATAATTATGTTATTACATTGCAGTGTATATTCAGAAAAATCCTAATTTATATTATTTCATTTATCGCAAATAATAGATGTATTTCGGAGAAAAATAAAATTTTGATGATGAGGTTTCCCAATACCAAACGAGTTACAAATTGGTTTTTAATGATATCGTTAAAATTTGAATTGTGTGCTAATAATAATTATAAATTGAAATAAAAAGATTAACATTACAAAGTGGACAGAGGTCAAAGTGCTGAATTCGCCTGTCTCAAAGGGTCGCTTTGAAAAGGTACCTGATCTGCTTGGTACTCAATTGGCGTGGACCCAAATTATGGTCATATGCAAAATGGAAGGAAGATCTACCTGCTTAAATTATACCGTTAAAATTGTAGTTATTAAAAATGACCTAGTAGATTTTTGCAAACAACTAATTTCTAAATTTTCTGTCTGATTTTAAACACTATTAAAACAGATTATAAATTTTATTTTTGAAGAAATTAGCTTAGTACTCTCATATTAACTTTATTTATTTGAGTTTGTCAATATGTGTTAATTCTCGGATTTCTTTCGATCGTGTAGGTTTATGAATCTATTTGAGTACTATTGTTTAATACAAATATGTTAATGGATTTTGCTTTCAACATTAACGGGAATTATCCGTAATTCTGAAATAAAAAAATATTGACAGAGATTATTTATTTGCAGAGATCGAAATTTAAACCTATTAGGTGTGTATGTAAGAGTAAAGCTGTTAAATCTGTTTCACCTAAAACTACTCCGCTGGTATTTTTACATACTTAGATACTTTTACATCCTCAGACTATTTGAAATTAATTTAACAGTTGATTGCAAATCTTTCTTTGCGAAAATAAAAAATTATTTTAGTATTTGATACCTTAAAAACTTCAACTTAAAGATTATAGCTCCTGCAAAAATTATATTTCTCTCCTATAACAGTAGCAGATGGAAGATAGAAAAACATCCGCTTTAATTAATGTTATAAACAAATCACCAGGCAATCTTTGCAAAAGAGCGTACATAAGTTAAGGGCAAAAATTATATACCCCAAAAAGCAAAAACTGTGTTTCTAAACAAGCTGTTCTAAATTGCTGTACCCATGAGAAACATTTTCAAGGAGGCGGATTGATAACCTCTGACATTTATATTGTAAAATGACGAGTGTAGCTGCAGAACGACCGTCTGCAACATGTTTTCAGCGGTTATTCTGTGCAGTATTAGTTTTTAAGAAAGCGATCATGTTATTGTTCAAGTGTTTGTGTATTATATCGGTAATTGGAATTACTTATGGACAGCGGCCTATTGGTAAGAAGTTTCTAAAGGTTGAATGCAATAAAATTAGTTGAAGAAGTGTAGAACTAACGCGATTTTTCTTTTATAATGGTAAACCCTGAGAACACTATTTGTTTTGCTCCTGCTTCTACGTATTATGACGTAGCCTTAATTAATTTATTGCGTCGTAA
>CALNHX010013042.1:0-20605 GCA_940337035.1 Agriotes lineatus
ACCCTACAGCGCGCAAATTATTGATAATTCTGCTGATAATAATTGGTGGAAAATGTTCTTTGTTGGTGAGGAAAACAAAACTTTGTTCCTATAAAGTTGTCGACTATCACATTACCTTAACTTATGCAAATGTGCTACACCTTCTAGTATAAAACCAAGAACAAAGAACAGTAGCGATACTCCAGCTGTTTAAAGATGTTTATTTTGTATTGTGTAGCTGAGAATACATCAATGGGAATAAGCACTAGTAAAGCCGCACATTCAGTGTAAATATTTAAACTTAGAAACCGCATAAAGCGAAACAATTTTGATGGTGGCTGTTTTATAACAGTCATAGGCGTTTTAGAATGAAATCCAATCATCAAATTTAGCTTGCCCTACGAAAATTTCTATTTTGGAAAACAATAACAATTCTTTAGAAACTAGAAAAGCATACTGGATAATTAAGTACGAAAAACCTTACAACAGCTATCAGAACGACAAACATACACAATGCTACCAGAATGTACCTTACAGAAAAACATCAGTAAACGGCATTATTCGGAACTTTCTTCGCAAATGGAAGTTTCGAAACTACAATTTATGAAAATAGCAAAGTAAAAATATTTTTAAGCTGTCCATCCTGTATATGTTGAGTCCAAAATATTCCCATTTTCGTCAAGAGTAAAAAACCTGAGCTATGTGAAAAATGTTACTTTTATTTAACTAATAGTTCTGGAGTTAAAGCAAAAATAGACAGAATTTTTTAAGGTGCTCACCCTATACATATACCGGATGTCCGTTCTCAAAGTCGAACATAGGCGATTAACATTTTATTGAACGTTTTTGCCTATTCCTGCTCACCAATTCAACTTACAGGGAAGGTAATGGTATCAATGAAAAGATAAAATTATTACGCATCAAATGATACCATTAATAATATTCAAGATGCGATTTTTATTTTCAAATATTAATTTAAAACTTGGGAATTTTTTAATATGCCATGCCTTGCTTTTCAAGTTCGATAGCATTTGTCAAAAAAATTGGTAATTATTTGGCGTAAATCAGGTATTTTCTGTCAACGTCTGTTAAAATTATCTACAGAAAAATGAATTATTTCAATGAAGAACGAGGGAATGCACTAATGTTAATTGCCTATGTTCGACTTTGAGAATGGACACCCGGTATATTTGACGGAAAGTGTATTCGGTTTCGAGCCAGGTAGACATCTAAGCTGCATGCAAAGTATCGTCTTCAACCAACAAATACTTTTTGAGCTATACTGCCTACCGTAAAACGGACAGACAGACAGAGAGACAGACGGACAGACAGGCAAACAGACAGGCGGACAGACAGCCGAAATTGAGAAAACATGATTTTCGTCATCCAGGATCCCCAAACGTGAAGAAATCTCGGAATGTAATTTTTCATGATTACAATACTTTCTTCGTCTTTTAAACGAGTACTATCAGCCACAGTGTGGCCGCTGAACGCTCTAATAGGCGGAAGTACGAAAATAAAATTAATGATAATCTTGCGACACCAACTTGATTGTTCAACAACCCGCGAATCTAAGTTGGAAGATTCTCCGGTGATCGGGCAATAGCAACTTAAGTTGAAGGAAAAATATTGAAAATACGTTTATCAGACGGAGGCTCTTCAATTACCTGTTATAGAATGAAAAAGACGTAAATGTGATACAAGTAACGTGATATTTGTTTCAATAAATGTGTCAGCTAACATAAGAGGGCAGCTTATCTTAGTGAAATAAATTATTGAATCTATGATATCTAAAAACAAGGTATGTAAGTAATTGAAGCCAACTCAAAATTAAACTTCACAGCATAACGTATTTCAAAAATATTGCATCACCGCACACATAAACAAAGCACAAGGTGTGTAGGAAACATACATATAAATTCATAATAGATATCCCTACATCAATGTAGGCAAATGGCAAATCAGGTATAAACAATAAAATTTAAATATCATCAGTTCATAAACTTATTTACGCTAAAGGTGCCAAAATCGCAACTAGAAACAACAGTCTAGAAATCCGTATTCAAATTTAGTAAATCCATAACCCCTAAATAAAGATCCATAAATACGAACAAAAGCTCTATAACAATAAGGTGCAATTAACGTACAGCCGCAGAGCTTATTCAGAAAAACTCACTTCAGGCGTCAATCGTCCTAGCAACCTATCTCTAGTCCCAGGTAGCTTAGTAAGGGGCTACTGACATATCGAAAACTATCCAAAATGTGACGAAAAGTGCATAAGAACAATTGCCAGCATGTGCTTCTCGATAGAACTTATCATAAAAAAGAGCTTTCCAATAAATCCACCAGATGGAGTTTTCCCCAGAAGAAACCAATGTTCGAGGATTGGGAAAATAACAAAGATATTGCAACCACTCAATTATAAATCCCTGAGAAAGGAAGAAACGCGGTATCCTCAAAATTGCAATGGATTTGTTGTCTTTTTGCAAGTTCGAGCTGGAAGTTCTTCAATTCAAAGACAATACAAAACAGATAAGCTGTTTCACTACCATAGTGGGACGAAATAAACTAATAAATCTGACTATAGAAGGAAGTTCCTAAGTGACTACGCTAGGACTCACGGCGGCAATATGATAAATTTGCGAAATAGTGCATAAAACAAAAACGAGTAAGCTTATAAGCGTATAACATAACCTGCCAAACCGTGAAAAGAAATTCGAAGCAGCCTAACAAAATTAGGCAACAATATCAAACCAAACCGACGACTACCCCAAAACTCAATGTTAACCGTAGCAGATAAAATCACCTATATCTTTTTAAATTCGCATTAACATTAAGTAGCTCTTAGTGAAAACTATAAGTAAGGTAGATAACTAGGACTAATGTTAGAAACTAAGCAGAAAAAATCAAATGATGCGGTACGGGGACGTTTTCTTTGCAGACTCTCTACATAAGAAGTTATGTAACTGTAAAAGTTGTTCTTCGAGTATGCCTTATCATCTATGAAAAGTAGGTTTGCACCAACTTCAGAGTATATACTTGATATACAAGTTCTTAAAAATCTTGCTTATGAAAGTTATTATTAATACAAAGAAAATTTGAGTACAATAATATGAACTGACCATAAAAAATATAGATATTATTTATTCATCATTTGAATTGACGATCGAAGAATTGTTTCTGTACTTACTGCTCAGTATCTCTTACGTATTTAGTTTTTTAATATAAGTCTGTGTAACTGATAGTGATTTGAGAATTTAAAAAAATGAAATTTTTAATGCTGTTTTTAGACGATTTAATGTGGAAACATTTCAATCCGTTTCAATCACATATATAAGATTAACGAGACAAGCTACAGGAGGCTTCAATGTCCACATAAACTCGTAAACTGTTTAATTTGAATTCAACTCAAGGTCTGTAATTTAATCCGCACCATTTCTTAACCACGATAAGAATTCACCAAATGATTTGAGATTAAATTGCATATTGAATTCTACCTCAACTTCAGTTGCCCTAGACGTTCTATTGCGAAATTTTCTAGTGGACAGTCTATAATAGGGACGCTATAAACAGTATTACCTCAATTGCATTATTAATAATGACTACATTACATACTACATGCAACTTGTGCCTACAGAATGCCTTAAATGGTATCTCGTTTAGCCAATTCACCTGGGTGCTAGCGTATGCCCGTTATGGTATACTGTTGCTTATGCATATGCCTTGAGCAGCTTATAAAAATAACCCTTTGAATTACAATTTGCCATTTTAATAACGTTCACAGGATATATTATGCGTCTTGAGCCTGGGCGTTCTCATACAAGGTGTGCCTAAAGATTTATAAAAACTTTCACGCAAAAGAATAAACAAAGTTTACACGTAGCATGAATAATTAGATAAAGTATAATAATATGAAATAGCAATTCGCATACGGGAGGGTTCTGAAATAGTTAGTTAGCATGTGGGATTAATAGATTAAATAAAGAAGAAAAACAGTTCCCTACAAACATATGTCGGAAAACGATTCCTCTGAAGGTCCAATGTTACAGTCCCTTTAATTGCATGATAGAAATAAGAAACAATAGAAAAATAGGCTTTTTAAATTATAGTAACCGTTTCCTACTATTCCATATACTTTTACATACGTCTGACTATTGATGTCGAGGTTCACAGCTGTTAATAATGGATATTATAATTTCTGTATATCTCACTCTCCAGCAATCCACTGATTGGGATTTGTAGCAGCCAAATGTTCTCTGTAGATGTTGCTAAAATGCTCTGGTTTCTATAACTTTCAGGCGTAGAGAGTAGCAGAAAATGTGAACTATTTATTTTCTGCCTATATATTCACATATAATTTTTAAAGGCGTCAGAATTGAGTGTTCATGCGAGGGTTTGTCTCTACCTGATGATAATCATCATGAACATGTATAAAAATTGCGTCTCTCGCAAATACAGCCTCATTATTAAAATTTAGTCTTAACACGAAACCAGACCAATCATTAAGTAAATTGACGTCAAGGATAGCCAATTGCAGTCCATGCAAAATTCTTAACGCTGATTGATGTGATACACCAATTTTAGCACCGACATTTCTACGTGTTCATTGTGTCAAATACTTTTTCTTGCATATTTACGGTCACGATCAGCAATGCGAACTTTGAAAAAAACCAGTCTCTTGAAGATGTCGATCAATGCTGGCAAAAGTACTCTTAACAGGTCATTGTCGTTGTGGAAAAAAACCTCTTGATACAAATGTTGAGCTAAACTAGAGTTCATGTTCTTGCGTGAATATGTAAGCGAATACCGATCAATTAAGTGTTTTTACTTAAAATTATTAATAAAAGTTGTTTGTAATGATTTTTAAATTTATAGTGAAATATTTATTGATATTTTGCCCTGTGTAAAAGCTAAACATTTTAAAATGAGAAGTAGTTATAAATTCATTTTGAAGGTAGAAGAAAATTATGAAAATAATAGCTACTGCCAAAAAGAATATTAATTATTGGTAGAAAATATGAATTTGAAAGCAGTTTGCATGCCTTTAAATGGCAATCAAAATAAAGGATTTTTAAATCAGAATTTTTCTTGTAATAATTAACGGCCAACGGAAGCTTTATTTGATGCAACCTAATCTTTACTGCGGATTTTTTTGATATCGAGTTCGAAAAATACCGGCTGCAATGCATAATATTTATATATTACCACATGGCTATATTTGATACACCGATATATGGTGATAATGCAATGCAATCGATATACATACTATATATTCCATATTTATCTATATATTTGGATGGATAAATGGGTCGTTGTACAATTTTCTGTAAGGGATCCTCATTAGAACGAGTAGTGCTAATGTACACGCTTCCCGCTGTTGACCCGGAAGTGGGATCTACGTCTTTTATGGCTGAACAAAGTACTATCTATGTATTGGTTGGGCCGCACAATGACCGTTTCGACGTCTACGTATTACTATGGAACATTCGTGCTCAAAGGCCAAAATGAGTCTCTCTAAACTGACTTCATAAATTGATAATGGCTAAATAAGAATGTTCTTTTGAAAATGAATAAAAACTATCAGTTATGCTATACTGCCCTTTAATAATTTATTAATGACGATACTCAATTTGCTTCGACTAGCTGTTAGGTTCACAAAACTCTGTCCCAGGGTTGAGTCTCAACACAGTTGCGTATTAAAATAATGGTGGCGTAACGACACAAAAATCTTGCGTTCAATTTTACTTTAATCAAAGCAAGCCGTTGAGAATTACATCACAGGTAAATAACAATGAAAATAAATGCAACTCCATAACTAAGCAAACCTGTTTATCGGTAACGATGGACGCCGTTCCGATCCAACGCCATCTCGAACCGAATTTCAAAAAGACTCCAACCTGGTTTAATGGCTTCCTGTACCCCCAGTTGCTGGAAACTCTTCAAAATAGACCTTTTTTTTCTATTCTCCGGCGTCATCTGCTCGCTGGCACCGCTTTGCTAGAAAATGCCGGTAGCCACTTCGACTGCGATTCTTGGAGCGGCTCGCCTTGCTGCTTGAACTGCCTTCGATGGTGTGCCCGATGTCACTGCTATTCGTCGTACCTGCTTTCAGGCTTCGTTTTCTAGTTCGAATCGTTCTGCGCTTCTTCAACCCTTAATGGCTTACTGGCGGAAGTCCGGACTTTTGTTGCTCTAATCTTGGCTATATAACTGATTGCCGGAAACACTGCACAATACACACCCAGCTCACGTCTTAATAACAATAATAGAACCAATTGGAACTCAAAGAAGAACTTTAATTGCACGAAGATTTACAACATTTTTATTTGGAAGCCAGTACACAACCTGGTCGAGCTTTTTTCTTATTTACAAGCGTTGCTTAGTAACCTGCTACATTCTATTACTTGATTTTATAAATTAACTGTTTGTTTTCTCGAATTGTCAAATGTAAGGCTAACCTCACATTTGTTTTAATTCACATAACTTTCACTTTTATGGTTTTTAAGCACTGTCACTCTTAGTTACTGACGTTACAGGTTGCTTTATGCGCTTAGGTATTTTACATCATTTTTATTCAGTGTATCATTACCCGTAACGCATTGACCACCAGCCTAGAATGTCGATGTGACTGCAAACTAACTGCACTTTGTCTCTCTGTGACGCTTCGCCACACTTTTTACTAACACAATTTGATTACCATGTCTTACGTTACTTCAAATATATGAGTATTGACCAAAACCATAGTACTTATCATTTTAAATCATAACATGGAATTGAGTTAATCTAAACCATGCCGATACCGGTTTTGAACCTATTTGCTATCCTTAGTCTAAGTAAATTATAAATTACTTATCAATTATGGTTTATAAATCTATAAATGTTTATATTTCTTTAATATCGCACACCTTTAGTCTACACAAGTGCCTATAATCGCCCTAGATACATTTCTTGTAAACCAATTGATACATAATGATGATATTATTTCTTATATTCACGGAAACAGATGATGTAATAACCAATCCTAAATGTTTGTACAAAACAAAAATTTAATTGAAAAAACCGCCATAGAAACAATACTTTATTTACTTTAGTAAATAAATTGCTTTAAATAATAAAGAATACAATTTATAGCATACATTGTTACCAGTCGCAACGATTCCAGATATTCTTCCCTGCAATTGCAAATGTAAAAAATAATATTTGTTGGCAGTCTCGTTGAGTTTTCTTTTCATTAGATCGGTGAGAAATTCCAAAAGACGTGTGAAACTACACAGGTAAATGCTGTTTCAGCTAGCTGAATATACAAGACCAGGGGGTTAATTATTAAAGCTAATTTAAAAATCTACATTTATATAAGGATCTATAAAAAGCGTTCCAATTATACAAAAAAGCCTTACTGAAAATAGTGGCAGCAATTTAAAAACAAGAGTAGACAAAACACAGTTATCTAAATTCGATTATATCGTTTAGTTTCTGGGACTAGAGATAATTATTATTGATGGGTTCTAGAAGAGGAAGAAGGTTATAAATCAATTTAACTATCAGCTAGATGGAGAACGTGATGTACATTTGGAGCAGCTTTTACATATTATGTGTTGCACAAATCGTTATAATGCGCTGTTTATCATATTGCAAATGAAAGATTTTCCTAAAATAATTAGTACTGCTCCACTAAATGATTTACTGAATTAGTGCTACAGGCTGATTTATACCGCATTTAAACATAAAATATGTCAGTATAGTTTCTATTCCAGTTAGTTACATAACTATCAAATGTAATTTCAAAGTGCCTAAAGTATAAAATCTCTTTGAATTTGACGATGACTTTAAACATCTCCAGATTTTAGTAAGTTTAATTTCGTCCGGGTTCACAAAGTTGAAGATTTTAATGCAACTGAAGAACTAGATACTGTTTTCATTATCCCATCGCATTGCCTCCTATATCTTCAGGTTTAAATTATTTTAGGGTTATTTAAAACAGTTAGGCTACAGAGTTATCAATTTAATTCATAATGCTAATGTTGATATGTGGGAAGCCTGTTGGAAACTAAGAAGTGTAATAATTGTTTTATGGCAATTCAGACATGATTAACAATTGCACCGTTGCAAGAATTAAAAATTTGCCTCTACTTAATAATACGTTTTCAATTCATTAAATTTAATTTTTTCTATAGCACACGTTAAAGTCTGCTTTTATCAACTCAAAACAAAAGGTCAAGTTTTACTTTAACAGCAAGGGTAGATAATAGTTATTTACTATACAAGTGGGATAACAGTATCATTAATATACGTGTGTGTAAGTTACAAACGAGTGCGTAGCACGAGTTATGTAAGCACACAAGTATATTAATGATGCATTATCACACATGTATTGTACAAAATTTTATCTACGACTGCCTAAAATTGAGAAAAGTGCATTAAGAGAAATGTCAGATCTGTCATTTTCAAAACTATTTTAGTAGGCAAATGTCATTATGTCATTCATTTGACACTATTTCAGTTACGTAATGAAGTCATTACACAACTCAGTTGCGTAATGAAACCATTACATAACTGAGTGGTGTAATGAGCTTCATTACGTAACTGAAATAGTGTCAAATGAGTGACGTAATGCGTTACTTATCCCACTGGAGTAGATAAAGTAATTTAATTTTCTAACTTTTGTTTAAATTAAATATGACAGCTTCATATTATCGTCTATCTACTGACATTTTTAAATGTGATTGACTGTCCTTATTTTCTTTTAAAATTGTAAAAGTTCTTGCTATAGAAAAACATATTGTATTATACACGACGATAAAGTTATTTATCGGTTTCAGGATATTAAGCCTTTGTTTACATATACAAAAGTAGGCTGGTAACTAGATCATAACTTATCTGTAGGGTTAAAGAATATTACCCTACATGGCAACCATAACCATATAGCAACCGATAAACTATTGAACAAATCACGGATGTTATGAATCATAACTGCCTTAGAAGTTTTAAAATCCTCGCTCTACGAGCTCGGATTTCAAAACATCTGCGGCAGTTATGATACTAATAACATTCCTAGATATGTTAATAGCTATTCTATCCACTCTTGAAACATTAACGTCTTGACTTCGTCTCGACGTTAAACGATTCACTCGTCGATAAAATTTAACTTTATCGTCTTGTATAATAAATTACTATTATTTATGTAAATGTCATAGAAATGTCACTTCGAAAGATGACCTTTTAAACATAAGGGCATTACTCAAGCAAGTAGGCCTCCATAGGCCCTTTTTGCCAACTCCGTGGACAAGGTCTAGGCATGCAGAGTACCAGGTCCCTCAGTCCTACTTAGAATTTTGCCGAAACTAAGGTGTTCCAACCCTAGCAAGGGATCTTTTACATGCTACACATGGTAGTAACATGGGACCCACGGCTTTACATCACTTCCAAATGATGTCATTCTGTAGAGGTTTTCATCCGCATTTTTTTATTTTTAAAAACGTCACCGGGATCGGGGATTGAACTCTCGATCCTTAGATCAGTAGCCAGAATGCTTAACCACTGAGCTATGCAGCCGGGCACATAAGGGCATTAAGAGCAATTTTGATTTTTTGTCGGTTCAGCAACAATACGTTAACAGCCATATGAAGGATGGACATCCTATGCTTCTTTTGTTAAAAAAGATAATAAAATGTGGACCTACTAGTAATTTTTAACACGATTTGTCTTCAAACATTCCGTGTATGGTAGAAAGTCGAATCAGGCGTATTTAAAAGAAACACGCACGACAAAGACAAGCCAAATCAGCTAATATCGAGCAATATTGATCAAGATAGAACTGCAGTATAAGTCACGTTGATCGTCATGATTTTTCTGATGATCTGACGGTTAATTTCTCTTAACATAACAAAATGAATGTTGTCAAGTTTACGAAAAGCCAAATTCGCACTATCATAGTCCTTTTGATGCTTTAACAAAAGACATTTAAAAAATGGTGAAATAGGGATCATTCTATTCTTATCGTACTTACTGAATATTTTGTTAATACAATATTGTATGTGAAAGAGAGAAAATGCCTCATAGGTACTTAAAACTACTAGCACATTAAAAAAATGTTGATCTAATTTTTCATAAGGGAGAAATGGTTTCCTTATATGAAAGCTTTGCTGAAAACTTCACACATCGTTATTGCAATCATGCCATACAATAACTGAAAAAGTTAACCAAAATAGACATATGAGTAAGCTTTTAAAGGCTGTTATACAGCAAATAATTTCAATAAAAAATACATGGTGCCTCGTATAGGTATTTAGAAAATCAAAGAATTTATTTAGAGGCTTAAAATAAACAAAAAGGTGTATATGAACATATAGTCTCAGATCTCCCCTTATAAAGATACAATACGTTTTATTTTAACAATAACTGTACTAATTCAACACTGTAAATGAAAAATAACATTATATCAGAAGGCTATAATAACTAATATAACCTATATAACTAAAATACCTGACAGACTCTCGAAAGTTGAAGAAGATGAAAATGGTTGAAAAATTTGAGACATTGCAAAAACATGGAATTGTGTAAAGGAGCATACATGTGAAGCAGTAAAAGAAGTGTGTGGTAAGAAATGAATGGACAAGAGAAAAAGAAGACCCAACGAAAAGTTAAACAAAAGGTAAAAAATAGAAGAAATCTCTTGAAAGGTACACTCAAGGTAACAAACTGATTAGATAAGAAATATTTATATACAAAAAAGAAATGAAGCTAAACAAACAGTAAAACCAAGTATAGTATTCCAACCAAAAATTGGAAAGCTATTTAAAATCCAGTACACCATGAAAAGTGTAAGTCATGTCTAAATTGGTTTCATACAATCAGTAAATAATATTCTAATGTCAATCAGCTTTCAAGTAATGACAGTTCATTTGCAAATTGTAGTAGATGTAAGTGTTTTATTAAGGCATTGTAACATTGTGCATGATTTTAGTAGTTACTAGTTGAGTTTTTAAAACCGTATAGCAGCATAGAAAATGTTGAAAAACGTATATGTCTTCCAAACTTCCCAATGCATCTGTCAAATTTGAAGGTTATTATCGAAGTGCCACTGAATGACATTCAAACAGTAATTTTATGAATTAAATTACGAAGTGACTGACTGTTCTCAATGCTGGCCTGATTTTAAATAGCTTTCCAATTTCTGGTTGGAATACTATACACAAAAAATAATTTAGGAATGAGGTGGAGAAAATATTCCACGAAAATAGGATGCACTTCTGGAGGATTAAGAGGACAATAAAACAGAGTCTTCAAGAAGAAGATAACACCTTAGCAACAGGAATAACGGAAACACAAAGAAGTGGTACAACAAAGGAAGATGAAAAAATTGCACCACTCAAGAAGATGGAACTAAAGAAAAGCGTATTACTATGAATGAAATAATTGAAGCTATAAGAAATACGAAGGTTGGAAAAGCAAGCGATGAAAACTGAGGATATTGATACAAATACCGAGACAAATACTTTGTCAACTGAACAAATACCCCAGGATTAGAAAGCAAACATAAACCCATTCCATAAAGAAGAAAACAAAATATTAAAATTTATTCTAGAGCACTGGAAAAAAGATGACAAGAAATAGAAGATCATATGTTTACCATACGAACCATGATAGAAAAAATAAGAGAATATACTGGAATGCTTTATCTAGCTGTTACAGACCTCAAAGTCACTTTGGATGCAGTCATTAACAACCGCATAAAGAGAGCAATAAACTCCGATATCCAAACGATAAAAAGAGAAATTCAGAACAAAGAGAAACTTCAGATCTGTAATGCAACATATGTACCAATTCTACATACGGTTCAGCAAACTATTGGGCAAGGAGAAGAAGCGCAAAAGCCGAATATAATGGATAGAACTGAAATTTTGGAAAAAATTATTAACAAAACAAGAAGAGTAAGAAACACCACAATCAGAGAACGAGTAGAACAAACACCTCTAAACGGAGAATAGAAAACAGACAATTGGGCTGGTATGGACATGTGCTCTGGATGAATACACCAAGAATACCCATTCAGGTGCTTGAGACAGGACTTGGTGGAAGAAGTTGATGAGACAGGCACATACTGAAATGGTTGCATGGAATACACATAAGGCAAAGGGGAAATAACGAAGGAGAACTGAATAGAGGCCAAAATGAATGGAAAAATTGATTGAGGCAACGGGTCGGGCGCTTTAAGACATAGGGAAGAAAGAAAAAGAACAGGAAGAACATAGTCAGCTTCTATGCGTACTTTAACAAATTGGCAATTTGGAACTATTGTACCGATAAGATTATTTCATATTTGAATAATCTCAAACCCGATTTCGCTTTAGCGAATTTTTTGAAAACACGTCAAATACTACACGTATCGGAAATCACGTTACTGTATCTGATGGTGTTCCTAGGTGTTTTTGGAAGCAACAATTATTGCCCTAATCAATTCTTCTCTGAACCAAATAACAACAAACTGTCTCCTATAATGCGTACTTTTGAGCACATGCTGTATATAAAAAGCTGAACCAATAGGTTATATGTTTCTAAGTTGGATGAGTCTCTGGATGGCAAAGATATTACATAGAAAGGGTCGCGAGATATAAAATGTTTATTTGTATTACACTGCCGAGCATAAAATTAGGGTCACCCCGTAATTTGAAGTTATTTTAGAAATGTTTAGTTTTTTTACAAGTTTTTTCGGTTGTAACAGTTTAGTAACCGATTGCTTGAATAAAAAAAAGTTTTTGTTGTTTAAAGTTTATTCAAAGTAATGAAAATGAACAATTTAATTTGATACGCTAAATAATGAAAATGAACAAGTTTGCTTTGATATGCTTCTGTTGAAACAAAAGACAGTTTAGGGACAACAAAGTTTTTGTTTCTGTGGTTTTATCTGTCAGTTGCAAATTGTTTGTGTAGTATTGTCATTGTTAGTGTTTTGCAATGAGCATAAATCCTGTTGTTGCGGCACGAATTGTGGCGGCTCTAGAAGACGGCCGTGGTCAGCGCGAAACTGTGAGAAACGTTGGTGTAAGTCTCTCGAGTGTGCAACGAGTATGGGGGCGGTACGAAGAGACTGGTCTGCTCACTCGAAGACCTGGTTCAGGGCGAAGCAAGACTACAACAGCTAGAGATGACCGCTTTCTTGTTTCTAGTGCTTTGAGAAACCGAACGGTCACGGCAGTTTCCCTTCGAAATCATCTGCAAGAAGTGAGAAATGTAAACATAAGTGAGTGGACAGTTAGGAGGCGACTTCATGCTGCTGGATTATCTTCTCGAACTAGAGCTACTGGACCGCCGCTTTCCCGCGAACACCGGATTGCCAGGTTGAATTTTGCACGAGAACACTTGGCATGGACAATAGCGGATTGGAGTCGCGTATTGTTTTCCGATGAATCGCGATTCTGTCTTACGGGCTCAGATAGACGTGTAAAAGTGTGGCGACGACAAGGCGAGAGATATGCTCAAGCGTGTATTGCCGAGCGACTTCCGTTTGGTGGAGGATCAGTTATGGCATGGGGAGGCATATCTTTTGACACTCGCACGGAGTTAGTCTTTATCGAGAATGGGACGTTGACTGCGCATAGGTATCTGACAGAGGTTCTAGAAGGCCATGTTTTACCGTTCATGGTTATTCTTGGAGAGGACGCAACATTTATGCATGATAACGCACGGCCCCACATTGCTCGGATAGTTACTGAGTATCTTGACGAGGTTCAAATCACGCGATTTGTTTGGCCTGCTCGCAGTCCAGATTTAAATCCAATTGAACATGTTTGGGATGAGATGGGAAAACGTTTACGGAGACATGTGCCGGCCCCCAGAAATTGTAGAGAGCTTCGCCATACTGGTGCAGGAATGGGACAATCTTCCGCAGAATGTGATCCAAAATCTGATCCAGAGCATGCCTCGTCGTTTGCAAGCTGTTATCACTGCCAGAGGAGGGAATACTCGCTACTGAAGTCCTTAAATCAAAGCAAACTTGTTCATTTTCATTATTTAGCGTATCAAATTAATTGTTCATTTTCATTACTTTGAATAAACTTTGAACAACAAAAACTTTTTTTATTCAAGCAATCGGTTACTAAACTGTTACAACCGAAAAACTTGTAAAAAAACTAAACATTTCTAAAATAACTTCAAATTACGGGGTGACCCTAATTTTATGCTCGGCAGTGTATATGCCTGTGTTGTAATATTTTATCTACTCCAGTGGGATAAGTAACTCATTACGTCACTCATTTCACACTATTTCCGTTAGGTAATGAAGCTCATTACACCACTCAGTTATGTAATGGCTTCATTACCTAACTGAGTGGTGTAATGGCTTCATTACCTAACTGCAATAGTGTCAAATGAACGACGTAGTGACATTTGCCTACTAAAATATTTTTGAAAATGAGATCTGACATTTCAATGTACTTTTCTCAATTTTAGGCAGTTGTAGATAAAATTTTGTACAATACATGTGTGATATAGCATCATTAATATACTTGTGTGCTTACATAACTCCTGCTACGCACTCGTTTGTAACTCACACACACGTATATTAATGATGCTCTTATCCCACCTGTATAGTAAATAACTAATATAATGCGCACTGTTTTTAATTGTAAAAGATAGGTTTCTAAGTCTAAAAAAAAACTACATCATGTATTTATTGCTATGTTTGTATATATTTGCATGCAAAAAAAAAACAACTTGTAAATGTATGCAAACATTTGAATAATTGTACATATAAAGACATACATGAAGATACATACATTTCTAAGTGCATAATAAAAATTCAGTAGGATATTGTTAGCCAAAATGTTTAATTAAAATGGTTGCAGATAACGTCGTCAGCGGCAGATAAAGTTTATTATGTGCCATGGCAAGGATTGTCGCAGCTTTCAAAGGTAAATTTGGAAAATAGAATATTCGGCTCGCGACAAATTGTAATATGTCTTAAAACTAAATAAAACAATTGAAGTTTGAACCAAGAGGAACAACAACACTCAACCATTTTAATCCAACATTTTGGCTAACAATCTCCTACTGACGTTTTAAAGTAAAAAATGATTAAAAATTTACAGTTATTTGTTGTGGTCACTTATTATTTTTGACGCAAGTCGAAGAAATCGAGGATAATATTAATTTCTCTATAAATTTTTGGTCTTTAAAACGTTTGACAAAAACAATCGCATTCGTTTGGTTCTGAAAATATTCTTCAGTTGCTGTAATTGAGTAGGCCGTAATTTGGGTGATTTTTTATTAGAAAAAAATTAGATTTTATAGGTTGAATTGAAAAGACAGGGATTTTTGCAGCTTCCAATATTAATAGTCTTGGTCAGAATATTCGGGTCGCGACAAATTGTTATGATATGTTTTAAAACTAAATAAAACAATTGACCTTTGCGGTGTCTTATGAAGTTCTCCTCCTCTGACCACCCAACCCTTCGGAAAAACGTGTTGAATATGTATATTCCCCCAAAAAATTGTTTTGTAAATTCATACACACTCCTCTGCGATAAGGCTTTTATGAAGCGTTTCCTGGCCCTGTAGCGCTGTAAAAAAAAGCATTTAAATAAATAATGCCAACAGCCCTTATTATTTGAAATACAAGGTGGCCCTAAAACAAATACACTTTTGTTTTGTTTACAGCTTGTAAACAAAGTGACAGAAAGTCCCGTACATAGTGACATTCGTGAGAGCGATTGTAGAAAATTTTATCTCAATGGTTCGGCATACGAGAAAACAATGTGCGTTTTGTGTGCTTAAATATTACGAACACACTAGTTCGTACATTACCATAAAATGGCCACAACGAAGCCCAGATTTATCCCCACCTGATTTCTTTTCGTGGGGTTCTCAAAAGCAGGGTTTACATAAATAATCCATAGGCAACACAACAACTGAAAGAAAATCTTTCTCGCGAAATTAACGCTATCCCTCAAGTAATGTGCAGGCGAGTTATCTAGAACTTTAGCAGAAGATTGGAAGAGTGCCGCTATCGTAATAGACGACATCTTGATGACGTAATATTTAGGACCTAATTTTCCCATTAATTAGCTAAACGTTTTCATTAATAAAAGTTATGTTATACAAATAGTTTACTTATCACATCTTAACCCGTTAGGACGCGCGCGTTGGTAAAAAATACCCCAGCGTTGAAAAAAACTTAAAAAAATCTAAAATCTTTTTTGCACACGCTCCTAGGTACCTCTCGAGTATACTCTCCAAAGTAGAAATGCATCATATTTATGCTTTTGATATCAGTTACAATCTAGCTGTAACGGGATAATATGTTATGGGGTAAATTTTACCCACGCGAGCGTCGACTTTAAAAGTCGTGAAAAGTAAATAATTAGAAATAATAATGGAATCACGTCCTTTTACTTCGAAATGGGCATTTAAACAACCTCTGGCAGAAGCCGATTTGGAAAAGATTGTAGATAAAATGGCGTTTTAATATATATAATATTATTATTTTGCTCTTAATGATCCATTAATATGTTTTACTACTACATAGTGCAATATTAATTTCTTTACACAGCAATTTCATTATATGGTAAATTTTACCCCACGCGCGTCCATACATCACAAATTAGGACGCGCGTCCTGACGGGTTAAAAAGTGCATTTGTTTCTGGGCCACCCAGTATGTATAATATGCATAATTAAGCATTTCATTAGTTAAACTTACAACTTCTCGAACCCTCTTTGTGGCAGATTTCCTTCTAAAATGGTTGAGAACGTTGAGCTTGCAGGACTCGTCTACAACCAAAAAACGCCGGTCTAGACGGCGATATCTGTTTCAAACTCCTGAAAGAAATAAAATTATTTTCATCTAGTACGGCTACGAAAGTCATTTGAAAATGAAATGTCAAGTTCGACATTTAAGTATAAACGTAGTTGCATTCATAAATTAGGAACTATTCCATAGCCATACTAAATAAAAATTATTTCATCACGTTGCTCCAAAAGATAGGCAATGTAAATTATGAATTTTTACAGCCACAAACACTAAGGCCCACTAGAGTCCCTGTATATAGGTTACTAAGAGTTGGGCAAACAACGAGATACATTTTGATTGGTTTGGATCACTTTTTACAAGGCATGTGTTATAAAAGTGCCTTTTTTACATATTTTGTAACATATTACGACCGAAAGTATCGCATATGCAAATCTAAATTTTAATTAAATTGAGCGTATATTCCTAATAGTCGGTTCTAGAGATTCTAAGAATGATCAATACTCTGAAAACTCTCCCATCAAAAGCAAGTTAGCAAGATTGGTTCCTATAACCTTTTTGTTCGACATATGTCAAATATCTAATTTGGATCAAAATTGGTTGTCAAATGAGGCTGTTTGCCCAACTCTTAGTAAACTATATACAGGATCTCTAAGGCCCACCGCCCATAGTGCGACTGTTTTGAGAGAAAGGTTGTAAACTAGTTTACTCTGCAACCAGTTTACAACTAATATGAAACTTCTACACGCACACGGATACGACTCACTATGAAACAGTTTCAATCAGTTGGCATAGCAGTGCAATTAATAATTTTTACAATGTTAAATTCTGAATCAGATGAGGAAGACATGATTGATTATTATCGATACCGCAGACAACACAGGACACAAAGGGAGTACTGGGTCCATCCATACATAAGGGGAAATCTGAATTCTTGACTGTTTGTAGCAGCACAGGAACTGTCTCAAACAGATAGAAAGTTTATAGCTTTTTATCGAATGTCTTGATCACCCATTTTGAAATAAATAAAATAACCACGTGGTAAACACCTTGAAAACGAGGCAACTTCTAACTGCAACGCAACTGCGACCGAGGAACAATGGTCGCGTACAACCGATTTTGACTGATTGCAAACTAGTTTCATTCGAATCAACTCGTGTGCGGTTCCACACTACCACACGTTGCCGAGGTTACAAAAGAGTTGCAAGATCAACTGATTTGCAACGTTTGTCTCAAAACAGTCGCACCGTGGGCGGTGGGCCTAAAACGGCGGATAGAGTGGTTTTACTGTACTGTATTTGGACAACTTCTAAAAAAGTCGGCAGTGCAAAAGTCAACATAAATACATGGACAAACAATATCCACATAAACTTTTAAAGTATTTCTCCCCTATGCATCTTCATATGGCTCACTAATAAATGTTTTTGCGCTGCTTTATGTTCACAAATTGAATATGAATAAGGTTTTTCTCCCGTATGTGACCTCATATGTCTAACTAAATTATGTTTAGGTATAGGCGGCTTTACACGTGTATAGTAGCTAAAGCAAGTTACTTAATCAAGTAGCTTAATTTAGTTACTTGTATCATGTAAACATTTTCGTTTAGTATGGTTTAGTACTTGAGCAAGTAAAGACTTTAGTAAACGGCTTAGTCAAGTGAATCGAAATCAGTTCTATTTACTTGAGCAAGTGGTGTACCCCCACTACGATTTTCGGTAACTAAACGCAAATTAAGCAGGTGTAGACAGATTAGTTTAGTGAAGTGGATTAGTTAGACCAGTCCTTCGCTACATAATTTGTTGAAACATGGCTTCCCGTTGGAATGAAGATACAACATTAAAATTTGTGCAAGAATATCGAGAGAGAGCATGTTTGTGGAATACCAGGGCTAGCATTTACAAGAATAAACAAGCCCGAGAAACGGCTTACAAAGAAATTGAGGGCATTATGGGAATTGTGGGATTTGGAGTTGCAGAAATAAAAATAATATCCGCCAATTTACCATATAAGTGAAAAATACATTTCTTTAATGACGAACGAATTATTGCACGTAGTGCCATTTTGAAAAAATCAACGTCAACTAAACAATTATGCTAAAATGTGTGTAAACGTGCTCGCTTAACTAAACTACTAAATTTTAGCTACTTGATTTAGTAACTTGCTTTAGCTACTATACACGTGTAAAGCCGCCTTATAGGTTGTTTTATACTGGCAAATTGAACATGAGTGAAACTGTATCATATTGATCTCCATATTTTCCAGGGAATTGCTACTATCTTCTGCGTCATACTCACAAACCTTAGCAACAACTGGTTCTTCAGAGGGGCTTCCACTTGCTGCACACGAAACAAGGAATTCATCTTTTAAATCAACTTCTTCCTGTTTAATAGCCAACCCATGATAAGCCGTGTTGTCGGTGGAGCCTTCAACGTTCTCTTGCTTTACGTCTAAGTCTCTAACTATTTTATTTTCATCCAGTTTCCCCAGTGGTTTGTGTACCATGCCTGTCATTGCATTACACGAATTATGTGCAACTGATTCATGTTGCACCTCCATTCTTGTTATAAATTATGACGAGTCCGTATTTATTAACAGCAATATCTGAAAACAAAACAAATCAAAATTTAGTGAGGTTAAGTTTGTTTTTCAAAACAGAATACACATCCTATATGTCTGAATTCTAACTTTTTACTTACTTGAATAAAATTAAACTGAAAGAATCGCCTTATACAGAAAATGGCCTAGCAGTAAACGTAAATGTAGAATAACAGAGAAACTACAATTATTAGAAATATCTATCAGAGCAACGGGATTACTCCAACGGTCACAATCACAAAACAGTGCATCAAGTGGTGCTAGTATAAAGTCCCTGTTTTAGCTGGTAATTTCCGGTGCATTGGTCATCGCAGCAGAAAGCAGGGCCGTATCAAGGTAGGAGGAAATTATTTTAGTGTTTTATTACTATGGCTCATTTACTTCAATCTTTGTAAATGGTTTTTCTTGGACCAGGTTGTAGGGCGACGTCTAGCTTATAGTTTAACTTTTCGGGCAAATCCGGAAGTGAAGAAACGTGTCTTATGTGTTAAAGACAAGTTAACCCTCATCATCATCATCATTATCAGCTCTTCTTATATCCATTTTTGGACGTACGCCTCCCCTTGACGCCTCCATTCTGAGCGGTCCCTGGCAACTCCCATCCACCGAGTTCCTGCTGTTGTCATAATGTCGTCCCTCCATCGAGCTCGAGGTCTCCCACGGTTCCTTTTTTCCGTCATATGTCCCCATTCCATCACTTTCTACTCCATCTTTCATCTTCCCTTCGTGCCAGATGTCCGGCCCATTGCCATTTCAGCTTTGAGATGCGTTCAGCTACGTCTTCCACCCTAGTTTTGTTTCGAATCCACTCGTTTGTCTTCCTGCCCTGTAGACGTACACCCAACATTGACCTTTGGCGTCAGTCAGTAAATTATTTCTGTCAGAAAAATCTGGTGTGATACACGTACACAACGTCCTTTTACAGTGATCTTGTAATTAGTCAAAAATGTGTGTTTAGCTTACCGACTAGATTATATCGTGTGTTCCAAAAAAAAAAAAAAACTCATTTAGGATAGGCCTTGGAAAGAAAGATAGAAAATCTAGTCATGTCTGAACTTAAGTCTGTAGGTGAATGTCAGATTGCATTTTTTTATGAAAACATCTGTGAGAGGTAAAAGTTTACACTGCATTAAGTTTACTTGTATCAAGCAAAAAGGAAAATAAGATATCATGTACACAACAACAACGAGTGTAATAATCATAACGGTCAATAAAAATTGTTTTTGTTAAGTATTTGTATATTTTTAAGAAAATATTTCAGGGTCAAAATGTAATTTACTTCTCTCTG
>CALNHX010013043.1:0-20601 GCA_940337035.1 Agriotes lineatus
AAACATTTCACGCATCTGGGTTGTAGTCGACAGTAGTTTTTTGTGTGACCCACCCTTTGGCAACGAGTGCATTGAGATATTGCTTTTGGTTTTCGTCTTGGTTCTACTCTAACAACACAGTGTAGTAGCCTTTCAATTTTAAATATTTCATTATATTGTTTAGATTTTTTCACCTCTACGGCGCACAGTGGCATTGGCTTTTTGTCTTTGTTCAATAATCGAGTTACTTTTATAACTTCTATGTTTTTTGTTTTTAGTGCATTAGAAATTTCATCAACGGTTATAAGGACGGGGAGACCTCTTAGTATTACTGATTCATTATTTGTTTCTGGGTTACGATAAGTGTGATAACGTACTTCCTTTGCTTCATCGTAATATTTTGTTAAAGAACGGAAATCATTGAGATCAGTTAAATTTATTTTCAAATATTCGCCTTTATTGATTATTGTAAAGTTTTCATTTTTTATTACCTCTTTAATATCTTGTACTACTGCATTAAAATTATTAGCATTATGTAAAAAAATTGGTGGAACATTTTGCTTTGTTACCGCATTTATTTCGGTGCTGGAGTTTACTTTATCATTTTTGTGGGAGAAATGTTCTTGCTGTTCCGCATTAAGTATAAAATATTTGTTACCTTCGATTAATTTATCGGCTTCAAGTAAATATTTCTTGTTTGGATCGCAATCGGTTGGGGTCAGGGTACGCTTGTTGTTGGAGTTGTGATTACTTTCGGTTATCTCCATTGGTGTAACTTTAGAGCCTCGGATAATAAGTTTTGGATCAGCCAAAGGACCTGGAGACATAGTTGAATTGCCGCTTCTTGGGCGACCAAGGGCCGCCCGCTTTTAGGAGAACCGACTTATGCTGTTTTCACAAATTCTATTAGTAGTGACTGTTGAAAAATACCAGTATTTGTTTAATCACTGAGTAGTTCAAAGCACTTAAATTTAAAGTCACGTCCGCGTTCTATCGCTGTTCGCACGAGACTCTTTATTCATTTTAATACAGGAACTGATTCAAATACCGTAATCAATAGAGACTAACTGAAGAATTGTACTTAGAACTTGATTTATTTAATTTGTACGTCCTGCTATTCAGAAGTTCTGGACAGAGCAGTGGTTGCGGCTTTCTTGCTTTATTACTCTGAACTAACTCGATAGCTTTCAACAAGGCTTCCATTTCTGCACGACTATCGGATGCTACTACCCTTGCAGACTCTTCTACGCGCTTTTATTTTCACATTTCCAAGGTTACATGTGGTAGGAGGTGACCTTAATCGCTGACCTTGAAGTCATGTTTACTGCACTGCCTTTTTGGACTCAACAATTATGGGAACCTTGAGTTGAAATTCCGCATATAGCATATTTGGCTTGACCGCCCAAAATTTTAGCATATCATCCTTTTTTAATGTCATCCCGATCATTTCGTGTAATTTGTATGACCCCATCTTGTTGATATAAATTTGGGTATTTTCGGGATAAAGTAAGACATTTGTTATTTCAGCTTCACGGAAGGCAATAGTATATTCGATGTCACCATGCGCTAGGATGTACCATCTATCATCATTGAAGGCGTTGGATACTAGTTGTAAATCTCGTTCATAATATAAAGGCTCGCATAGCTCTTCAACCACAAACACCTGCGGGTGTGACGTGGAATTCGCATGCATATGTTTGCCAAATTTATCGATAGGCATTGCTCAAGCGTCAAACTGGATATGAATATCGAAAGCGTAGGCTTCTACTTATAAAATATCAATAATCATAGACGCCGCTAGGAGTGCAATAAAAACACAGACACCTTTATATACACATATATTTAATCAAACCTACAATAAGTAATATATACTACATCCCCATCTGCTAGCCGAGCGAGAAAGCGCTGGATGAGGACCTCTACATGCTGCCGCCACCATAGGAATGGGTCACCCTCATATGTGGTAGCTAGCGTCCTCAGGAGGGTCGACTGCCATAGACGCTCGCTTCCAAGGCTCATCGAATAGTCTATTGTTACGACAGCCTGGAGTTGACGAGCTGATGGAGGTCGCGGTTCGGAGGTGATAAAGTATTCAAACTCCTTGTAAAATGTGGGGGCATCTTCAAAAAGTGCATCAACAACAATATCAGGCATGATGACTGGTAGCTGTAGTGGAAAAACGTTACTCTTTATATGCGAATCTCAAGGTAAGAGCCTTGACCTTCTACGTCTCCATCCTTGACTACGCTCCTATATTAAGTTGTCTGTTTTCTGTAACAGTCGTCATAATCCTCCAGCGCCTACCATGATCATCAAGCAGCTATGGTAACTAAGTTCAAAAACGCACAACAATTTTACCGCCATTTTCGTCGGTTTTTGGCTAGTTGCCCTCCAGCATTCTCTCAACGGTCTCTCCAGGCAGTGGTCACAATGGAGTATGCCATGAACCTACAGGGAGAGAGCCTAGCGGAGACGACCACCTTACGGACGTGGCCTGCAGCCTTCGAGGGATCGTCAGCTGTGTGGTGGCAGACCCACATCTTCAAGCCAGTGGACCGGTACCTAGGCCTACTGGAGGATGGGGAAGTTACATATATAACTTATACTTGGAAATAAATAAATATATTTAGAAATATAGATGGTTTTATTTCAAAGTTTATATGGCGTAGCTGCGATCTTCGAGAGTGTGACCTTGAATTGTAGAAGATAACACTTTCGCAAGCGTGTACGTAGTTAGTTGCCATCATGAGCTCAGAACCTCGATATCCAGAGTTTGCAAAATACTCCAAACGGTTACGAACATTCGACGATTGGAGTCGAGGTCAAACTCCAGAATCGCTAGCAGATGCCGGTTTCTTTTGCGTCAGCGACACGATTAATTGTGTACAGTGTTTCTACTGCGGAGTTCAAATTTCTGGTTGGGAGCGCAATGACAAACCCCTATCTCAAATTGCCAAGTTCTACCAGCAATTAAAAACCGTGTGAAGACTTGACTATACAACTTATCGATGCGTTGCATTTTTCCCCCGGAGTAGATGTGGCTGGCAACAATGGAACGGGCGCGCCCGACAAAACAAAAGGTTGCTGGAGTCATAAGTGATGCAAAGTGCGGCACCAAACCATTCACTAGTTGCCATCGACTTGTTGAACATGCTACCAATACAATTTTTGGTTGCTCTCGCTGCAGTTCATGATGGGATTCTCTACGTCCTTCAACCGCCGCGGTGCAGTTCAGCTTCTTTCCCCTACAATGATGGAGTGCACAACGTGACGTGGCGTAAAATGGATACCAGTTCCTTGACAACTATTTCCGTTTTAAAATACAAATGAACAACTTTACTGAACATAACGTTTTAACGTTCAAGATAAAATACCATTTCCCTTCATATGCGGTAGATACGAATTGGCAAACGATTTTGCTAAAAAATAAACCTGATGTCTTGAAGAAGCTGCTCTCACCCGCGAATAATTCCCGCTGTATATCTACTATTGTTTTAAGCACTATTTTATTCGCTCTAATGTGTATGTCTGTAACGTATTTCTTAATCTGTTGGTATTATAATCATTTAGTCTAGCCACTACTGTAATTACTCTTTGTATGTGCATCTTAAATAAATTTTTTTATTAAATTATGTGTATCTTTCACTCTACGAAGGTACTCTGGATGAGTAACCAAATATTCTATCAGACTCGATGGTCTAGAGGTAAAGATACCCTTGGCTGGAGATTGCGCTGCGGATATACAGGGAGACCTAGGTTCGAATCCTAGTCGAGTCATAATTTAGACATGAAGTATCCTAGGCGTTTACTTCATGCCTAAATTTTTTAAATAAATGTGTTAAGTGCAGTCTGTTCTAAGCACTACTTAACTCTTTCTATGCCCTTTGCCGTAAACGCGATCTTGACCTTGAATTTTTTTTAAGTAGCCTCAACCTCGAACGCAGGTTTGACCTTGAACGTGGCCTCGCTCCGAACGTGGCCTCGCTTCGAACGTGACCTTGGGATTGAACGTGGCCTCGCCTTGAACGTGGCCTCGCCTTGCATGTGGCCTTGGTCTTGAACTCAAGTCCAAGTGGTGGGGGGAGGTTCCAGAACCATTTACTTCCCTCTACTGACAGTGTATCAAATTTCTCTGGAAACGGTATTAACCTTCAAATTTGTTAATTAAATCATGGAGATTTTAATTGTTAAATTAAAGCACTACGGACAGGCTCAGGACGTCTATAAAACAGGATTCCTCTAGGTGAGTAAAGCTCTGAACTCTTACAACAAAATTACTCGGCGTATTTGCCGGTGTTGACCTTGACCTCAAGATAGGTTTACGTGGTTAATTTCGGAATTCGAAACTTTTACTTTGATACAAAAGCACTCACAGGGGTTACATGAAATTAATTACCAACTTTCTGAAAGGCGAGTAAAGCTCCTTTAGGTTTTATGAATGATTTTAACCGACTCGGGGACCTTCTGCTACGTTTCCGGTCTGTTGTTTTAATTTTGCTAATAACGTCCTTATAGACTATTTAGATTTTCTAAAGAAACGAAAAGTTTCCGTATTGGTTCTTGCGACTAGCGTGGGGAGCGCCTCCAGAGAGGTTTCGAAATAGGGTAGTCCTTAAGGCCGACAGGTTTTTACTCAAAAGGCCACGTCGATCTTAAGGAAATAATGACTTCGCCGGGTTTACAGGGGAAAGACAGGTCTATATTCTAGAAGCCGTTTCTACGGGTTGAGAAAAATTTGTAATAAATCGTTCTAGGTCGATAATCACAAAGCCACAAACGATTTTTATTACAGCGAGTTCAGGAAAGTTTAACAGAAATCGAGATTGATTTATAACAAGTCGTTTTAGGTCGATAATCACGAAGCCTCAAACGATTTTTGTTATAGCGGGTTCAGGAAGGTTTCACAGAAATTTCTAGTCGCAGGAATCAAGTTTCTCGGACCGGTTCAGGGTCTAGGTCCCGGGGGACTTAGAGCAAGACGCTGGTCAGTGACGGCGGACTCAAGCTGCTCTAACAGCCGAATGTGACGAAATTTTAGCGGGACCACATTCGAACGCATTCCAATGCGTAAAAGCACGGATTTCGGCCGGCGCTAACGTCACACAAGTAAGTTGTTGCGCGATGTCTGGTTATTATATTATGAATAATTAATGCCGAAGGAAAAATTCATACCAGAAAATGCTCAGACTAACTTCTATTCCATTTTCTGGTATTTTATGTACAAGGGACACTGTCTAAGAATGTTTAGCTACAATTTTCTGTATCTTTAATGTGAAAACGCCATCTAGAGCTTTTAGTAGAATCTCGGAATATGTATTTATAGATAGTAAGTTGTTACGCGATGTATGGGGCAACTAGGGGTGCTAATATGCGCAATTTACAACTCCCGGTTAGCAGTCCTAGCATTTATTCGATGTCTGGTTATTATACCAGATGGATATGTAATGGCGAAGGAAAAGTTCATACCAGAAAATGCTCAGGTTAACTTCTATTCCGTTCTCTGTTATTTTATGTACAAAAGACACTGTTTAAGAATGTTTAGCTACAATTATCTGTATTTTTGATGTGAAAACGCCATCTAGCACTTTTAGTAGCATCTCGGAATTTGTATTTATAGCTAGTAAGTTGTTACTCGGCGCATGGACAATTAGGGGTGTTAATATGCACAATTTACAATTCCCGGGAAGCAGTCCTAGCAATTATTCGATGTCTGGTAATTATACCAGATGAATATGTAATGGCGAAGAGAAAATTCATACCAGAAAATTCTCAGGCTAAATTCTATTCCATTCTCTGGTAGTTTATGTACAAAAGACACTGGCTAAGGATGTTTAGCTTCAAATTTTTGTATCTTTGATGTGAAAACGCCATCTAGAGGTTTTAGTAGCATCTCCGAATTTGTATTTATAGCTAGTATGTGCTTACGCGGCGCATGGGGCAATTAGGGGTGTTAATATGCACAATTTAAAACTCCGGGGAAGCATTCAGCTCAAAGTCGGAGAATTATTTTGGCTCAAATATATGATAGATCAGTAAAAACACTGGATAATTTTAGAAATGCATATAATGTTTGTAAATATGTACAGTAATAAACTTAAAATAAATTATACTTTAGAAAATAATATGAAAACGACGGAAAACGGTGTTCGCTTTCTTGTCTTAGGCTGCAACTTAAGTCGCTGGAGAGTAAAGCGGACTCGCTGGCGATAGTTCGCTAATACGCACGCCGCGCCGGGTCCTTCAGAAAAGTGTCCAGGTAGGTCGGATGTCTCGCATCAAGAGCGCGCACTTCGCTTTTTGAGCTCTCTTGTAGCCGTGTTGATAAGAACTCCGCCGTTGTATTTGTTGACAGAACTCTGCGACTGCAAATTTGACGGATTAAATAGCAAGTTTTAGAGTTACCTGCTGCCGGAGCAAGTTTTAAAGGTAGTGGGGCGATCCGTAAATGTCCTCGGCGTTTCACCTGGGCATCTTGCGGCGCCCGCGGCTTTATTTCCAATGTAGCGACTGCTTCGGGATTCTCGCTGATATGCGAAATGCCGGCGTTTAAATGGCGAAGAACCGGAGGTACGCTGCCCTCGGCTGCGAACTTCTGTACTGCTTTTTCGTGCGTTGGCGGCTAGTTCTCCAGATGAGTTTCTTATACAGTGAACTCCAGGTTGCAGCTTCGGTTATGCAGTGACGGCGATAGAAATCTCGGAACGCTTTAATGTTAACAAAAAATAAACTCGTTGAAATACGGCTTTCCTGGTCGCAATTAAAAATGTACACTCAGGATTCAAACGAGTACGGACAAATATTAACGGCAGTCTGGTCGAACGGATTACAAGAAAATTAAAAGCACTTATGGGCTGACAGAAACGCTGTCATTTCCCTAAGGGCCTACTGGACCGGGGTTTATTCTGCGAGACAGAAACACTGTCGGGACAAAATAAACAGGTCGGGATTGGAAGGAAGGTATGAGAAGGGAAATCTCAAGACCAATGGGAGGAATTGGGAACAGGACGGGTCAGGTAATCTCAAGTTAATCGTGGAGCTGCCATGTATTTTCTTTTTATATGTTTCGTACGTCGTTATCGGTACATGGACCCCCTGCTTCAATGGAATGGGAAACACTCCGTCGGTTCTTCAGCGCTGTTCGCGTATCGTAGCTGGGATTCTGTTATCTTCTTTTAGCGCGACGTGTATTTTCAACGCTTGATAGCGCGACGAATTAAATTAAAATACTTTTTAAGTATTATAAGAATTTTAATACAAGAGCAAACGTTACACATGCCCTATTCCTCGGAGGAAATTGCTTCTGGATGGACTTTCTCTCCACGGGGGGATTCGTCTACGCCTAGACGACCCCCGGGTGCGTCTCCAGGATAGACTGGGAAGCTGCGGTCTCAACTTCCCTGGACATCAGGGTCGTGGCGGCATAACGGAAGTGGAGAATACGGTAGCTATTAATAATTGTTTACTTGCGGTTTTTTATTTTTCTGGTACAACAGATTCATCTGGAGACCTGCGTCTCGGGACATTCAAATACTTTTTGAGTATCATAAGAATTTTAATTCAAGAACAAACGTTACACTTTTACAATAAAGGAAATATTGGATTCACACCCAAAATTCGAAATGGAGTTCAACAGATCTTCACGTTTTAAAGTTCCCTGAAACCTAAAAACATGTTTTTGTTCATTGGTCTGTGTGTGAACAAAATATCTCAAAAATGAAAAGAGGTATGACGTTGAAAATTCATATATAAGTTTTGTGTACTATCTATATGCGACAGCAATCTTTTGAAGAAAAGCGCATAACCGGAAGTATGATGTGTACTCTTGCGATTTGTCAGTTTTTTTCGATTTTATCAAAAACGGCTGCAACGATTTTCTTCAAACTTTACATTTTTAATTTGTATTGATGTGAGATAGGTGATTTTCCAGTTGGATAACTCTAAAACGGGTCCTTTTATATTAATTTGTTTTAATTAACTCCTATTTTAAATAGAACACCCGGTATATTATTACATTTTTGAAATCGGTTTAAAATTTTAGAGAAAATTTGTCTTTTTAACTAACTCTCTATTTTGTACGGTTTCTGTAGAATTTTTAATTTTTGAAAAGTTTTGACAAATGCTTAAATATTAAAAATAAAATTTTTGGCTAATAATAAGATCAAAGGAAGTTGTGTGCGTGTATCACACCAGATTATTCGATCTAGATACATAAATAGCTATTTCAGTCGACCTCTTTATAGAATGTGATTTTACGGAAGTATTAACGTACGAAAAATGTCACTTTTCTTGACAACATTAATTTTTTGTCTGCAAATTGTTTTGTCCGCAAACGTTTTTCGCCCGCAACAACTCTTATAATTCGCACGGAAAAATTTAATATGCATCTCAGACGAAAACTGCTTTTATTTCATACTGATGTTAAAAACGAAATTTTTCGGATTATTTATAGTACAAAAAATGGAACAGTGCTTTAAAGTAAAATTAAACAACTTTCTCGTTCTTTAAAATGCCACTTTTCGTTCTAGATAAGTAAAGTACTATTTATGGCCTTACCTACTGCTTGCTTGGCTCGGCTATCTCCTCAGCCAGCCATTGTAGACATCGTCCATAAAAAGACAATTTTTCGGTCTAGACATATAAATAACTATCAGGTACCAGTTCTGAAAATCATACACTACTGTAAATTTTTTAGGCCGGCGAGTACTTCTTTACAGGACGATTTTGGAATTTTTGCAGGTTATTTTGAAAAACTGACGTTTTGATTGGTTTACAAGTCTTCTTGGTTTCAATATTTATAGTCTGTTCACTAAACATAAAAACACAAAGTGGCCTTTGATTTCTAAAATTTCAAGAGTGTACTTCGAAATTTCATCTTTTGTCTAGGAATGTATTTATAAAAAGTTACTAAAACAAATAGGTTAAAAGTGTGACATTTAATTAGCATCTGTCATAACTACTTTTAAGGATGTTAAACAAATACTGTGTTGGATACCAATGTTGTACCATTTATTAATAGGTATTTTTATTACATTTTATAAAAGTTCAGGCATGAATTTCCAGAATAATATGTATTTTTTGTATTCGCTCCCCAAACTGGTTACTTTGGAAACTGTCTAGGATCCTCAAAATGGCCATTTAGAGGCCTTGTACTTAAAGTCGTCCTGGCAACATTTTAGCGGACTCAAACATTAGTTGCCATGACGACTTTAAGTACAAGGCCTCTAAATGGCCATTTTGAGGATCCTAGACAGTTTCCAAAGTAACCAGTTTGGGGAGCGAAAATACATTTTCGCTCGGCCTCCTAATATAATGCCGCGTTAACGGTAATTCAAACTTCATATTATAATGTTTGGAGAGCTAATACAAAAAAACGTTGTATGCAACACGTCCTCAAATGGCTTTAGAGGACTCATCTTCATATTACGGACTCGGCTGCGCTTCGCTCCGCCTCGTCCGGAAATATTACGACTCGTTCCCTAAAGCCTTGCTTTGAGGACTAGTTACATAAAGTACTATTTGACATTAAAATAATGAGATTTATTAATTGTCATTTTTAAATTCAAAGTCGCCTTTATGCAGGTATGGAAACCTTTGCAAAATAAAATATAGAATCCCTAGCACAAAAATTTTACGTATATGCCAACTTCAACAAAATTGAAATATTTGTATGTTTACTGAATGGCCTATAGATAAAATTAAGAAGAAATATAGGTGCCTAAACGTGTACGTAAATCATCCGGAAATGTCCTTTACAAGACTTGTAGCCATTCAGACCTCGGCTTTGGCATCCGTCTCAAATCTGCCTACGCTTCCTGTAAAGAAGCTATTTCCGGAATTGTTACGTAAACTATTATTTTGTAATACTTTTGTAATATTTCATTAAGTAAAGGTAATCCCTTAGTTAAACAACATGATTATTAGGGGAAACTTTTCAAGAGTTGGCAACGTTGCACGCAGGTGCGGTTTGGGCAGGGGAGTTTGAGACTTTCTGTATTGGCAGTCCATAGCCATTCGATCAACATTGAATATGTCATTTTCATAAATACTTACCGTTGATGTTGAGGGTAAAACAAAAACAGTCGTAAATAACTTTGTTGTATTCATGTGTAGGGCTGCAGCTGTTCTTGAAGAGGTTAATAAAAATGTGTAATCAAGTGAGTATTACGGTAGTAATTTACAGTAGGTATACATAGATTATAGCTAATCTTAACGAACTTCATAAAAATCCAAATAAAGTGAAATGGTGCCCAATTATAGGTTAGAATTTGCAATTAGTAAATTTTGAGTTCTGTCACAGTCGTGATAGTAAAATATTTCACTGCGTTGAACTTCTGCAGCAAAAATTAGTTGTGGTGTGCACGAATTGATCAAAATTCTCTAGCCTCGGATTCTTTTTGCTCGAAATCTTCTTGCCCAGAATTATACTTATATCGAATCAGTATTTTGCCACTAAATTTGTGGTGTTACTTACAGGTAATAGTATATTACGTACCCAGGTGGTAAATGTTTTATTACAGCTGGAGGCTGACATAGCTATAGCACGAGGCTGTAATGAAAACTTCCACCGAGGTATTATATTTTATTCTCTGTTAGTAACAGTTATTCAAATCTGACGTTAATCAAATAATGATAAAAAGTGGCAAAACTCAATGGCGTTCGGAAAGTAACTACTTTTTGATAATTGTCATGATAACCACTTTTCGATCAGTTTGAAACTAAAAGTTTATAGTAGCTCCTTTTCAGGCGTATGTCAGTAATAACACATACAGATTGCGGCAGGCCACTAGAACCATAGCCAAAGCAAGGGGACTTTACATGTGGCCGTAATTGTATATAAAAAATTGAAAAATCGCATATATACCTTGTATTTATAATGATCCTAACGACCTACCGCTATTGTACATTCATTGTTCATTTGTTAAACACTACGACGGCCACGTGCATATTCTCCTTACTTTTGCAATGGTCCTAGTAGCCTGCCGCATTCTGTATAATTACATATATGATTGCAAATAAAGGGTTTTACAAGCAAAAGTGTGCTTGGAAAAAAGACAAAAATGTCCGAGTAGAGTTTTCGAACATTTTCCTCAAATAATTACCTGCGTCATTATTCTATATAATTATGTACCTACACTATTAACTTATTATTTTATTTGTGGTATTATTGAACTGGCAAAGTATATTAAACGCATACATACTTAGGATGGTTAAAGATTTGCTGTTACGGTATTGTCATCAGTTTTTAGAAATATTTTTTGTTTTTTTAAATTTATTTGCCTTATCTAACGTAATTTTATTTGTTTGTTATAGACAATATCTAGGCATGCAGAGTACCAGGTAACTGCTATGGTCGGGGATCGTTTACATGCTACTCATCGCAGTAACATAGGACCCACGGTTTTACATCTATCACATCTGCATTCTGTAGAGTTTTCACCGGGACCAGGAATCAAACTCCCTCAACCTCTGCGCTACCGATCCCAGCATGTAAGTAAGTGAAGTAACATTTAAGTATACACCCTCCCTAATATTTGCTAAAACTCTGTTATTGGCTATTCATGAATTCACAGGGTAAGCATAAGTAATTTTTATTCATAATAGCAAAATAATACAAAATTAAATAGGATAGCTTGCACGTAAGTACACAGTACTTGCGTGTGCAAGTGTTGTAATTTGTTAAGTACAGTTACAAATTAATAATGTTTGACTACTCACCCAATTAGTTTTTCTTATAATTTAAATTATAGGTAATCTAAGAATATTTTGTTGTCCACAATACATACAGGGTCCGGCAACAAAGCGGGGGTGGAAGATATTTCTAAAACTATGAGAGCTAAATGTGTGTATAATAGTTGTAGGTACGAAGGTAGTGCATTTTACTAAAATATTGAGTATACAGAATGGCTCGAAAAATTGGCGAATCAAACTTACTTTTTTTAAATGGCTGAACTTTTGGCGGCTGCTGTAAGCAACAGAAAACAATTGAATGAAGGAAAACGTTCTAAAAAATTATGGTTTTTATGAACTACCTTTCAAGTGTCAAATGGTGGATCTGGGTATTAATGCTATACAGGGTGTTCAACATTTGCAAATTTAATGATTTCGGTTTTTTTTTCAAATGGAATGCCCTGTATATTTTTGTATTTTAAAAAACCCTTTTAATGAGCTTTCTTTTGATATGTTACTTCATATCTCTAAGTTCAACTGTTTTTCAGATATGCGTGTTTGAATAAGAAAACAATTTAAGCCCCTTAAGATGCCTTATTTCAAGCGATAACTAACAAACACGGTTAAAATAATGATTTAAACATTGGAGTTCTCCAAACAAAAGATAAAACCAAGTTTATAAAACAAAAATCCAGCTACTACTCAAAACTAGCATTAACAAATGCGGAAAAACTAAAAAAGCAAGAGAAAATAAAATCTGAAAAGCGATTGAATTTAGGGCTAGGAAATGAGCTGCCAAAAGGAAGCTCAAAAATACAGGGATATACAGGGTGTTTCATTTAAATAAATCAATATTATATTTGGTGATTATGGGTTCTCTGTACAGCTTTAAGACTCAAGAGTAGGAAAGGAGAACTGTTTGAACATTTAATGTAATTACGTATAGGATTTTGGTGTATTGGCTTTTGTTTTTTTTTGTCTGATTTTATTTGACCTTGGAATTAATTTATTCCTGCAATTATCGTTTTTTCGTGTTTATCATTCCTTGTACCAATAGTGACTGAATTTATATTTTCTAAACCTCGTTTTGTGTTTTTAATTTTTGGAGAGCTCAAGTGTTTAAAGCTGTATTTTAACGGCGTTTGTTTTTTATTCCTTTGTTTTTATATAAGAATAGTAGAACGGATTTAGCATAAAGCAATTTGAAATCCAAAACTTACGCTTCTTTGAAAAGAAGACTTGTTAAGTGCGCTGTAGGTTTTTTGGGTATTAGTATAGTATGTCGCCACATCGGAAGAAACCAAAAGTATGTCGCCACATCAGAAAAATATTATGTTTAGTATGTCGCTACTAGGGTTTCCAGTCCCGGGATCCGGTCCCGGGATTTTACCACAAAAACTGAGTCCCGGAACCACAGCCAGAACAGGCGAAGTCCCGGGACCATGTCAACATGCGTGCGTATACTCGATATCAAAGAATTAAGACGGGTATTCACCGGCGTCCGGCGTACTACTCATGCCTCTTGCACATTTTGCATTATTTGCGTTTTGCGTAGGCAGGAGAGTTATTATTTTCGGTAGGTTAGAATTAAACCTGTGTGTTGTTTCAGCCACATTTGCATATATTCTTCGATTTATGTATTTGTCTGTTTTTTTGTAGGATAATTTATATTTTTGAGTTTTAAGTGTGTTCGTTATTTGTTTGCTAAAGCGTTACGATTAGAATGAATTCCGATTCGCAACCTACCTTCCTTCTACACTAAAAAAAACGATTTGAAGTCAATATGGCGACAATTTTATATATTGAAGATAAAACAATTGGCGAAATGTAAAGTTGGTTCCTACAAAATTATCATAATCAGAGGCAGCTTGACGAAAGGATTACACAAACACTTTGCAGTTCAAACAAAAGCAAAAGATGAACAGCGACAGACATTTTTAGTACCAGAAGAAAGCAATGAAGTTGTAGACGAGCACCAATGCAAATGATCCACACAGAAATACTTTATTTAACTTAAAACACTAGTTTTTCTTTGGATATTGCATTCGGAAATTTCACCTGAACACTATTTGCCTTTCGGGATTTTCAGGACTAGTCCCGGGACTTCAAATTTAGCTCGTAAGTCCGGAAAACACTTTTGGTCCCGGGACTTGGAAACCCTAGTCGCTACATCGGAAAAATGTTAGGTTAGGTATTAAAATTTTACAAACTACAAAACCTAGCCTAACCTCTTTTGTGTTGTGTATTAAAATTTTGTATTGTATTAAACTTTTCATGATCTGTAATGTATTGTGTATTTATTAGCATTTTCCTGATTTTAATTTTTTTCTGATTTGACGACGTAGTTCGTTTTCCTGATGTGGCGACATACTATACTAATACCGGTTTTTTGTGCATGACTTTTAATATATTCCTGTGGGCGGAATCCAATTTGAATAGTAGAAGTAAAGGTGCCTTCCCAAACGATTACACCATATCTTAATAACGACTCAACCAACCAGGGCATGGTATTAGTATAGTATGTCGCCATATCGGGAAAACTAACTACGTCGTCACATCAGAAAAAAATTTAAATAATACACAATACATTACAGATCACGAAAATTTTAATACCTATCCTAACCTAACCTAAAATTTTTCCGATGTAGCGACATATTATCCATTTACTTGACATCCACACTGTCAAACTAACAGTATGTTGGCACCACTGCTATTTTTCACATTTTAACAATTAAATTAATGTACAGGCTAATAAAAAACACCTTATTTAGGAAGTATAGTCCAGATATTTTAAAAAAAAATTCACTGACAGTGCGGATGTCAAGTAAATGGATAATACTATTCATAGTATTTTTCTGATGTGGCGACATATCTTTAGTGTTTTCTGATGTGGCGACATACTATACTAATATCCCAGGGCTAGTGATGTAAATTACCCGGGTATTTATTTAAGGGTAAATACCCGAGATGGGTATTTAAACGGGTATTTATAGCCTCATTTACAAATATTATAAAACTAATCTAACCAGTATAATTGATTGGTAAGTGAAAGTGCTTTATTCGAATTTTAAAAAAATGTAGAATAAAAAAATAGCTGGGCTGAGAACAGTTCCTGCCCAAAATACCGATGGGGCCATAATTATACAGGTTGGCTAAAATTGTACGGAACATTGCAATTCCATGAGTTGGAAAAGGTTCAAATACTATTTGCCATAAGAGTAACCGAAATAAAAAATGCAATCATTACTTTGGAAACAAGAGCTATTGCACCTCCTTGTTGCCTAGCTACCAAAGTAATTATTGCATTTTCTATTTCGGTTACTCTTATGGCAAATACGAATGAACCTTTTCCAACTCATGGAATTGCCATGTTCCGTACAATTTTAGGCAACCTGTATATAACAGCAATAATATAGCATGAATAAAAACAGAATTCAATGCTTGAAGAAGAAAGAGATGAACATAGAAACAAATATTTGAGTAGACTTGACGCTCATTTTAATTATGCCATATGTCAACTAAATATGCGTACTAAAATACATCTTTCTTATACTCAAATATTATGTGCTTTTGGTCATGCTATCTAATTGCTGTTATACATAATTATGGTCGCATCGGTATACAACGTTGTTTATATCATTTTGTTATTTTCTTTGCCTTACTAAGATAGTTTCTTAATATGTACATACAGTCGAACCCCCCTTTCAGTGAACTCCCATTTAATGATTTTTTCTATTTAGTGATGATTTCATTAGGATTCTGATCTTCGGGCTAAATTGCGTATGAAAACACCTCTAAATTATGATGTTCTAATTCTATATAATGATGTTTTTCTAACAACATTTCACCCAAGTACTTAGGAATGCAGAGAAGGTTTTGAGCAGATTTTCTTCGAATTATTTACCCGTCTATGGTTTGGCACAAAACCTAACCTGCTAACCTCTAATTTGACATAGATTTACAGTGCCACCAATGACATGTTACCAGAAAGTTGGGGTGATACACCTGCGAGAAACATAAAAGCAAAAAATGACTAGGATTTAATTCAAAATTTCCCGCTCTTTCCCCACCTTTTAGAACTCACGCTGTGCGTAGTTTATTTATTAAGATAACATTATTATGTGAGTATAAGTTATATATTTACCCGAGGCAGGGGTAAATACCCAGGTAAATACCCATTTATAAATACCCTACCCCTAGGTATTTACCCGACCCACATCACTACCCAAGGCATAATACACCATTTTCATTTGGGGCATAGGTAGAACATCCCTCAATTGTATGAATTTATAGATTAATTTTCTACATTTACATTGCACTTAATGTATTTATGCCATCGCAGGCATTGATCTACAATTGACCCAAGATATTTATACGATCAATTTATGAATAGATAGGCAGTTGCAGTTTGTCACTACAGCCCCCACAATGAACTTTGATAGTCTGTAAATTAGGCTGATATGCGACATTCGATGTAAAGGTAATATTTAGTTTTATTTAGGTTTACAATTAACAAATTTGAATCCAACCAGTTTTTGACAGCTGAAATGCCAAAGTCCGATTTTGACAGTGTCTAAGTTATAACCTTCAAAATGAACACTCCAATGTGCATCTGCAAATAGTACATGTTGATTAAAAAAGTCCATAAGGGGCGGCTGTAAGTCTATGTCAAATTCGAGGTTACCAGGTTAGGTTTTGAGTCAGTTTTGGCACAGACTCACGCAAAACCTAACCTGCTAACCTTGAATTTGACTTACAGTGCCACCAACATATTATTCACACGGTTGAATTTCCACAGCCACCTCTTATAGACTTTTTTAATGAACATGTATAAATTCACCATTTATATTTAAATTAATAAGATCATTTATCCGCAAATGTCATAAACGTGACAACTTATGTGTCTTTATTGACAAGGTAAAAGTGTCACTTTATCTGCCTAAGCAGATAAAATAGCAACTTTTGCGTACTTTATGTGCCTAATTCAGGTGTGCAGTGGCACACCAGATCAAGAAAAAATTACCATCTATTAGGAATTCACCGTGGGGTTCGAGTTAATTGTTCTACTGAGCTAGCGTTTCGATGTAATAAATTGCAGATAAATAAAATTTTAAAAGGGCATACTACCATTTATTTTAATTAGTAAATAAGTACAGCTCACATTTTAACCAGCCTAATAAATTTATAACAGGCAAAGTTTCGTACATAGTAAAATATTAACGCCCGTATTCATAGTCGTTCGCCAGCGGATCGCCGGCGACTCGCCAGAGTTTCGTTATGAATAGTATGTTGGCGGCACTGTACGTCTATGTCAAATTCGAGGTTGCAGGCTAGATTTTGTGTCAGTTTCTGTCAAAACTGACTGAAAACCTAACCTGATCACCTCGAATTTGACATAGACTTACAGTGCCGGCAACATACTATTCACAACGAAACTCCGGCGACTCGCCGGCGATCTGCTGGCGAACGACTATGAATACGGCTGTAAACATAGCATTGTGCATATTGGATTTTGCTCTAACTTACAATTAAAAATTAATTAAAACCAAGAGAGAGCATCCATTGCAATATGCTCATATTTATGTATACCGTAAATGAGTTGCAAGCATGAATTTTGGACACGTTGAATTCTTTGTGAAGTATCTAAAACCAAGCATGGTCTGTATAACGAGCACAGAACGAGAAGTGTGAGAGTACCAACGTATTGCACAAAATATTTTTCACATTGTTGCTTAAGTATGACCTATGAGGAAAGAATAATTTTAAGTTGCAATATGCTTTTTGTATATATTTACAAATTTGGTCTTTGAACTTAAAAGATTTATCCATAATCAAACCCAGATTTCTAGCGTTCTTTACTCTTATTGGCGGAACTTTTAAGTCGCCATTGTTTTTACTTAATAACAGAACACATGATTTCTTGGGATTTAACAAAAGAGCATGTTGCCGAGACAATTGTCAAATAGCACTTAAATCGGTATTTATATTTCTTACAGTGCGATCTACGTCACTAGGACTAAAACTGTGATATAACTGAGTATCATCTGCATACATATGCAAATTGCAGTACTTGACACTACTATGAAAGTTACTAATATAAATAGTAAACAGTAACGGTCCTAGAATCGGTCCTTGAGGTACTCCTTTTGTAAGAAGTCTAGATTTAGAAATAAAATTCGATATTTTAACTCTTTGTGTTCTGCTGTCCAGGTAATTTTGCATTAAAGTAACCGCATTTTTATGGAGACTTATGTAATGCAAAATAGCAAGGAGTAAGCTATGATTATAGTGTCGAAAGGCTTTTGTAAAGTCTAAAGTACCAACAAAGTATTGTTGCCCTGTCATAAGCATGAAGAATATCATTGGTAATATGTAAAAGTGCTGTGGTGTGTAAGACGAACGAAACCCTGTGTATCTGGCATTAGATTATATTTTGACAGATGTTCAAGCAACTGACAACTAATGATTTTTTCAAAACTTTTGACGCTGCTGGTAGTATACTTATTGGACTTACGTTTTTATATTCTTTAGGTTCGGTAACCTTTGGCAACGGTGCTACAATGGCACTTTTCCAGCAGTTAGGAAACTACTTTCAATAATGCAGGTGTTAACAATATGAGTTATAAACTGCGCAATATATGGACAACATAGCTTGATCATATAAGCGTTTAAACCGTCAGAACCTGTCGCATTGCTTTTCAATCCATAATTAATTTCAGAACAAGATCTGAATTGACAGGTTGAAAGTTAAGACAATTGTTTGTTAGAACGGTATCTATATAATGATTTAAGACGTTTTGATCAACTGGTAGATTGGGTATAGTATCAATAAAGTAATTGTTTATTTCGTCAGCTTTTCTGCAGGAAATTGAGAAGAATCATTTTTGATTTTGCTGACTATAAAGCATTTTAATTCCTTCCACATTGATCTAGAATTTTTATTTGCACATTTATATCGAAAATAAGCTGTCTTTTCGTTCTTAATAGCTGAATTTGTAAAATTCCGCAACAATTTATAATACGCCCAACTGCCTGGCATTTTTAATCTTTGAAATTTTACTCTTTACTTTGTCTCTTAATTTTATTAAAAGTTTTATATTGTCGGTTAACCAAGGTGCAGGTTTTTTTTTATTCGTACTGTACGCCACGGCGCGTGATTATCGAATAATTGTTTTAAATGACTGTTTAAAAATTCAACCTTCTCATTGATGTCAGGAATAAAATAAATATAATGTAGCGGAAGCAACATTAAATCATTTAAGAAATTATCAGAATTCAAATTTTTTAAATCACGGAAAGTGCGAAAAATAGTTTCTTGTTTTTGAACTTCAGTGACAATGCTGCATGATCTGATAATGAAAATTTATTAACGCCAGATTTTAAGATAGAAGACTCATTAGAAATGATAATGACATCTAGTAATGAATTTTTACTTATTCCAATTCTTGTAGGTTCCTTAACTATCTGAGAAAAATTAAAAGACTGTAGCATGTTATCAAAGTATTCAGTAGCAGGATCGTCAGGTAACAAGAAATCTATATTGCAATCGCCCAAACAAATAATATCTCCTTCAGTTATCGACATGCATATCATAAGAGACTCTTCAAGTTGATTAATAAATGTTTTGAAATTACACGTTTGTGGTCTATACACTACGCCAAAAATTAATGTTTTTGATTTGATATTTACTTGTATCCACAATGGTTCTCTGTTATCATTTGTATTAATACGCATGACGTTCAGAGTATCCTTTACATACAAAGCAACGCCTCCGCCCCCTTGATTAAATCTATCTTTACGAAATAAGTTGTAGTTGTTAAGAGAAATGTCTGAATTAATGTTCTCACTTAACCATGTTTCAGATATTGGAACAATGTTGTAATTCGCAGTTTTAATCAACTCACGTACTTCATTAAATTTGGGTAAAAGGGAACGTATGTTAAAGTGTGCGACCTCGAGACGTTTCTGTGCCATATCAGAAACGACTAAGATAAAACTAAATTATTTACTTACGGTGTACATTTTACTTAAAAAATACTTGTAGCTCAAGAATCCAGAATAAATTAATATTTTAATATATTAATGTAATACACGAACCTAGTGATGTAAAAAACGCGTTTTTTTAAATCGAATAAAAAACCTAGAAAAAAACAGAAAAAACCGTTTTTTTTGTTTTTTATTCATTTTTGTAATTGGCGGCATGTTTTGTTAGGTACCCACCCCTATTGGAAGTTGCTTTAAGCTGGACCCAGCTCTGAAACTGTCGACCTCATCGACGAATCAAGTTACGTTAGCGATTCATCAGAGTCATCAGACAGTGACATGGGCGACGTAAACTGCATGGATACTGACTCCGAGTCAGTTGAGGAGTCAGCCATGTCTGTTAGCGAGTAATTTCTGCATTATTATAATTTCTACAGGGTGTTACGGAAGTCGACGGAAAAATTTATAGGGGTGAATCCTTGGCCCAAAATATGATGATTTAACTCAACTTACCTATATACAAAGTTCCTTAGTTTAGCCGCTAGAGGGCTTTAAAATTATTAATAATAATAATGGTGAGGCACTAACCCCCATGAAGGAGCTTGGCCTGCAAGGCGGAAGGTCAGAGCTTCCGTATCCTCGCTCTCACACCCGGCTGTCACGTGTCAAATTCATGACACGTGGTGATGTGTTGAGCATCAGGCATTAGACAGCCGCATTATTAGAGGTCTTGCCATATCTCAGCGACCACAAATGCGCAGTGGAGCAAAGGAGAAGACTGTAGAGCGAGACGCCCAAATGGTGTTTTCAGTACAACCTAAAAACATCAGGGCTAGCTTGCAGGCGCGAAATTTAAAATAGATTGTGTCAAAATATTTCGTGTTTCTTTGATAAAACTGTTTTTATAATAAACGGAAATATAAGTAGATAAAGAACGCTAAAACTAACTTATAAATACGAAAATAGCAAACG
>CALNHX010013044.1:0-20599 GCA_940337035.1 Agriotes lineatus
CAGCGCCACCTACCGGGTCCAGTTGTGAATCTAAACCATCCAGGGACCCACTCAAACACACACAAAAAATTTCATCAAAATCGGTCCAGCCGTTTAGGAGGAGTTCAGTCACATACACACGTACAGAAGAATTATATATATAAAGATAGGCATTTTAAAAAATATTGGAGGGCGGTAGGGGGTTGAAATTTTGGGGGATCCAACAGACGTTGTCCTGCCCGAACGTTGGTTTGCCTGCTATTAACAGGTTCAGCAAAGATTTTTTCGATTTTCAAATTTTCGTTTTTTTTTTATTTTAAAAAATATTGTGGGATGGTGGGGGGGTGAAATTTTAGGGTTATATGTTCTGATATGTAAGAAATCTTAGAAAAAAAAATTAAAAAAATTCTAGCCGAAATTTAAAAAAAAAAATCCTAGAACCCGATTGCAGCGCCATCTACCGGGCCTAATTGTGAATCTAAACCATCCAGGGACCCATTCAAACACACATAAAAAATTTCATCTAAATCGGTCCAGCCGTTTAGGAGGAGTTCAGTCACATACACACGTACAGAAGAATTATATATATAAAGATATGTCTACTTAAGTTGGAATCATATGGAAAAAAAATATTATTGATTTTAGGAAAAAAAGCTGTTCTTGATAAAAAGTTCTGCATGGTCCAAAACTTAAAATGCAACCGTCAGATATCAATTTTTTCGTATAAAGATTTTTATTTTAAAAAATATTGGTGGGGGGGGGGGGTGAAATTTTGGGGTTATATGTTCTCATATGCGAGAAATCTTTAAAAAAATAAAAAACGAAATTCGTCAAAAATTTTTTAAAAAATTCCTAGAACCCGATTGCAGCGCCACCTACCGGGTCCAATTGTGAATCTAAACCATCCAGGGACCCACTCAAACACACACAAAATCGGTCCAGCCGTTTAGAAGGAGTTCAGTCACATACACACGTACAGAAGACTTATATATATAAAGACTAGCTGGCCCGGCAAACGTTGTTCTGCCCAAAAATAATTTGTCTCTCTCACCAGTATAGAGTTTTAATTTTATGTCAATTACATCATCTTGGACTTAAAAATAAATGCCATTTTCGCAATCAATGTCCCAAAAAAACCTCTAGAACGACACACATATCGATTTTTAGGCTTATTTACTCCATTTCACTTCCTAAGGAGTAGCGGACCCGACAGACGTTGTCCTGCCCGAAGGTTGGTTTGCCTGCTATTAGCGGGTTCAGCAAACGTTTTTTCGATAATCGAATTTTCAATTTTTTACATTTTAAAAAATATTGGTGGTGGCGGGGGGGGGGGAGGTCAAATTTTGGGATTATATGTTCTAATATGCGAGAAATCTTAAAACAAATTTTATAAAAATTATCAAAAATTTAAAAAAAAAAATTCTAGAACCCGATTTCAGCACCACCTACCGGGTTCAATTGTGAATCTAAACCATCCAGGGACCCACTAAAACACACAAAAAATTTCATCAAAATCGGTCCAGCCGTTTGAGAGGAGTTCAGTCACATACACACGTACAGAAGAATTATATATTGGGGGGCGGTGGGAGGGTTGAAATTTTGGGGGACCCGGCAGACGTTGTCCTGCCCGAACGTTGGTTTGCCTGCTATTAACAGGTTCAGCAAAGATTTTTTCAATTTTCGAATTTTCGATTTTTTTTATTTAAAAAATATTGAGGGTTGGTGGGGGTGGAAATTTTAGGGGACCCGACAGACGTTGTCCTGGCCGAATGTTGGTTTGTCTGCTATTAGCAGGTTCAGCGAAGGTTTTTTTCGATTTTCGAATTTTCGATTTTTTTCATTTTAAAAAGTATTGGGTGGTGGTGAGGGGGGGGGGGGTTGAAATTTTGGGGTTATATGTTTTGATACGCGAGAAATCTTAAAAAAATTTAAAAAATCAATTTGTCAAAAAATTTAACAAAAAATAAATCTAGAACCCGATTGCAGCGCCACCTACCGGGTCCAGTTGTGAATCTAAACCATCCAGGGACCCACTCAAACACACACAAAAAATTTCATCAAAATCGGTCCAGCCGTTTAGGAGGAGTTCAGTCACATACACACGTACAGAAGAATTATATATATAAAGATAGGCATTTTAAAAAATATTGGAGGGGCGGTAGGGGGGTTGAAATTTTGGGGGATCCAACAGACGTTGTCCTGCCCGAACGTTGGTTTGCCTGCTATTAACAGGTTCAGCAAAGATTTTTTCGATTTTCAAATTTTCGTTTTTTTTTATTTTAAAAAATATTGTGGGATGGTGGGGGGGGTGAAATTTTAGGGTTATATGTTCTGATATGTAAGAAATCTTAGAAAAAAAAATTAAAAAAATTCTAGCCGAAATTTAAAAAAAAAAATCCTAGAACCCGATTGCAGCGCCATCTACCGGGCCTAATTGTGAATCTAAACCATCCAGGGACCCATTCAAACACACATAAAAAATTTCATCTAAATCGGTCCAGCCGTTTAGGAGGAGTTCAGTCACATACACACGTACAGAAGAATTATATATATAAAGATATGTCTACTTAAGTTGGAATCATATGGAAAAAAAATATTATTGATTTTAGGAAAAAAAGCTGTTCTTGATAAAAAGTTCTGCATGGTCCAAAACTTAAAATGCAACCGTCAGATATCAATTTTTTCGTATAAAGATTTTTATTTTAAAAAATATTGGTGGGGGGGGGGGTGAAATTTTGGGGTTATATGTTCTCATATGCGAGAAATCTTTAAAAAAATAAAAAACGAAATTCGTCAAAAATTTTTTAAAAAATTCCTAGAACCCGATTGCAGCGCCACCTACCGGGTCCAATTGTGAATCTAAACCATCCAGGGACCCACTCAAACACACACAAAATCGGTCCAGCCGTTTAGAAGGAGTTCAGTCACATACACACGTACAGAAGACTTATATATATAAAGACTAGCTGGCCCGGCAAACGTTGTTCTGCCCAAAAATAATTTGTCTCTCTCACCAGTATAGAGTTTTAATTTTATGTCAATTACATCATCTTGGACTTAAAAATAAATGCCATTTTCGCAATCAATGTCCCAAAAAAACCTCTAGAACGACACACATATCGATTTTTAGGCTTATTTACTCCATTTCACTTCCTAAGGAGTAGCGGACCCGACAGACGTTGTCCTGCCCGAAGGTTGGTTTGCCTGCTATTAGCGGGTTCAGCAAACGTTTTTTTCGATAATCGAATTTTCAATTTTTTACATTTTAAAAAATATTGGTGGTGGCGGGGGGGGGGGGAGGTCAAATTTTGGGATTATATGTTCTAATATGCGAGAAATCTTAAAACAAATTTTATAAAAATTATCAAAAATTTAAAAAAAAAAATTCTAGAACCCGATTTCAGCACCACCTACCGGGTTCAATTGTGAATCTAAACCATCCAGGGACCCACTAAAACACACAAAAAAATTTCATCAAAATCGGTCCAGCCGTTTGAGAGGAGTTCAGTCACATACACACGTACAGAAGAATTATATATTGGGGGGCGGTGGGAGGGTTGAAATTTTGGGGGACCCGGCAGACGTTGTCCTGCCCGAACGTTGGTTTGCCTGCTATTAACAGGTTCAGCAAAGATTTTTTCAATTTTCGAATTTTCGATTTTTTTTATTTTAAAAAATATTGAGGGTTGGTGGGGGGTGAAATTTTAGGGGACCCGACAGACGTTGTCCTGGCCGAATGTTGGTTTGTCTGCTATTAGCAGGTTCAGCGAAGGTTTTTTCGATTTTCGAATTTTCGATTTTTTTCATTTTAAAAAGTATTGGGTGGTGGTGAGGGGGGGGGGGGTTGAAATTTTGGGGTTATATGTTTTGATACGCGAGAAATCTTAAAAAAATTTAAAAAATCAATTTGTCAAAAAATTTAACAAAAAATAAATCTAGAACCCGATTGCAGCGCCACCTACCGGGTCCAGTTGTGAATCTAAACCATCCAGGGACCCACTCAAACACACACAAAAAATTTCATCAAAATCGGTCCAGCCGTTTAGGAGGAGTTCAGTCACATACACACGTACAGAAGAATTATATATATAAAGATAGGCATTTTAAAAAATATTGGAGGGCGGTAGGGGGTTGAAATTTTGGGGGATCCAACAGACGTTGTCCTGCCCGAACGTTGGTTTGCCTGCTATTAACAGGTTCAGCAAAGATTTTTTCGATTTTCAAATTTTCGTTTTTTTTTATTTTAAAAAATATTGTGGGATGGTGGGGGGGTGAAATTTTAGGGTTATATGTTCTGATATGTAAGAAATCTTAGAAAAAAAAATTAAAAAAATTCTAGCCGAAATTTAAAAAAAAAAATCCTAGAACCCGATTGCAGCGCCATCTACCGGGCCTAATTGTGAATCTAAACCATCCAGGGACCCATTCAAACACACATAAAAAATTTCATCTAAATCGGTCCAGCCGTTTAGGAGGAGTTCAGTCACATACACACGTACAGAAGAATTATATATATAAAGATATGTCTACTTAAGTTGGAATCATATGGAAAAAAAATATTATTGATTTTAGGAAAAAAAGCTGTTCTTGATAAAAAGTTCTGCATGGTCCAAAACTTAAAATGCAACCGTCAGATATCAATTTTTTCGTATAAAGATTTTTATTTTAAAAAATATTGGTGGGGGGGGGGGTGAAATTTTGGGGTTATATGTTCTCATATGCGAGAAATCTTTAAAAAAATAAAAAACGAAATTCGTCAAAAATTTTTTAAAAAAATTCCTAGAACCCGATTGCAGCGCCACCTACCGGGTCCAATTGTGAATCTAAACCATCCAGGGACCCACTCAAACACACACAAAATCGGTCCAGCCGTTTAGAAGGAGTTCAGTCACATACACACGTACAGAAGACTTATATATATAAAGACTAGCTGGCCCGGCAAACGTTGTTCTGCCCAAAAATAATTTGTCTCTCTCACCAGTATAGAGTTTTAATTTTATGTCAATTACATCATCTTGGACTTAAAAATAAATGCCATTTTCGCAATCAATGTCCCAAAAAAACCTCTAGAACGACACACATATCGATTTTTAGGCTTATTTACTCCATTTCACTTCCTAAGGAGTAGCGGACCCGACAGACGTTGTCCTGCCCGAAGGTTGGTTTGCCTGCTATTAGCGGGTTCAGCAAACGTTTTTTCGATAATCGAATTTTCAATTTTTTACATTTTAAAAAATATTGGTGGTGGCGGGGGGGGGAGGTCAAATTTTGGGATTATATGTTCTAATATGCGAGAAATCTTAAAACAAATTTTATAAAAATTATCAAAAAATTAAAAAAAAAATTCTAGAACCCGATTTCAGCACCACCTACCGGGTTCAATTGTGAATCTAAACCATCCAGGGACCCACTAAAACACACAAAAAATTTCATCAAAATCGGTCCAGCCGTTTGAGAGGAGTTCAGTCACATACACACGTACAGAAGAATTATATATTGGGGGGCGGTGGGAGGGTTGAAATTTTGGGGGACCCGGCAGACGTTGTCCTGCCCGAACGTTGGTTTGCCTGCTATTAACAGGTTCAGCAAAGATTTTTTCAATTTTCGAATTTTCGATTTTTTTTATTTTAAAAAATATTGAGGGTTGGTGGGGGGTGAAATTTTAGGGGACCCGACAGACGTTGTCCTGGCCGAATGTTGGTTTGTCTGCTATTAGCAGGTTCAGCGAAGGTTTTTTCGATTTTCGAATTTTCGATTTTTTTCATTTTAAAAAGTATTGGGTGGTGGTGAGGGGGGGGGGGGTTGAAATTTTGGGGTTATATGTTTTGATACGCGAGAAATCTTAAAAAAATTTAAAAAATCAATTTGTCAAAAAATTTAACAAAAAATAAATCTAGAACCCGATTGCAGCGCCACCTACCGGGTCCAGTTGTGAATCTAAACCATCCAGGGACCCACTCAAACACACACAAAAAATTTCATCAAAATCGGTCCAGCCGTTTAGGAGGAGTTCAGTCACATACACACGTACAGAAGAATTATATATATAAAGATAGGCATTTTAAAAAATATTGGAGGGCGGTAGGGGGTTGAAATTTTGGGGGATCCAACAGACGTTGTCCTGCCCGAACGTTGGTTTGCCTGCTATTAACAGGTTCAGCAAAGATTTTTTCGATTTTCAAATTTTCGTTTTTTTTTATTTTAAAAAATATTGTGGGATGGTGGGGGGGTGAAATTTTAGGGTTATATGTTCTGATATGTAAGAAATCTTAGAAAAAAAAATTAAAAAAATTCTAGCCGAAATTTAAAAAAAAAAATCCTAGAACCCGATTGCAGCGCCATCTACCGGGCCTAATTGTGAATCTAAACCATCCAGGGACCCATTCAAACACACATAAAAAATTTCATCTAAATCGGTCCAGCCGTTTAGGAGGAGTTCAGTCACATACACACGTACAGAAGAATTATATATATAAAGATATGTCTACTTAAGTTGGAATCATATGGAAAAAAAATATTATTGATTTTAGGAAAAAAAGCTGTTCTTGATAAAAAGTTCTGCATGGTCCAAAACTTAAAATGCAACCGTCAGATATCAATTTTTTCGTATAAAGATTTTTATTTTAAAAAATATTGGTGGGGGGGGGGGTGAAATTTTGGGGTTATATGTTCTCATATGCGAGAAATCTTTAAAAAAATAAAAAACGAAATTCGTCAAAAATTTTTTAAAAAAATTCCTAGAACCCGATTGCAGCGCCACCTACCGGGTCCAATTGTGAATCTAAACCATCCAGGGACCCACTCAAACACACACAAAATCGGTCCAGCCGTTTAGAAGGAGTTCAGTCACATACACACGTACAGAAGACTTATATATATAAAGACTAGCTGGCCCGGCAAACGTTGTTCTGCCCAAAAATAATTTGTCTCTCTCACCAGTATAGAGTTTTAATTTTATGTCAATTACATCATCTTGGACTTAAAAATAAATGCCATTTTCGCAATCAATGTCCCAAAAAAACCTCTAGAACGACACACATATCGATTTTTAGGCTTATTTACTCCATTTCACTTCCTAAGGAGTAGCGGACCCGACAGACGTTGTCCTGCCCGAAGGTTGGTTTGCCTGCTATTAGCGGGTTCAGCAAACGTTTTTTCGATAATCGAATTTTCAATTTTTTACATTTTAAAAAATATTGGTGGTGGCGGGGGGGGGGGGAGGTCAAATTTTGGGATTATATGTTCTAATATGCGAGAAATCTTAAAACAAATTTTATAAAAATTATCAAAAATTTAAAAAAAAAAATTCTAGAACCCGATTTCAGCACCACCTACCGGGTTCAATTGTGAATCTAAACCATCCAGGGACCCACTAAAACACACAAAAAATTTCATCAAAATCGGTCCAGCCGTTTGAGAGGAGTTCAGTCACATACACACGTACAGAAGAATTATATATTGGGGGGCGGTGGGAGGGTTGAAATTTTGGGGGACCCGGCAGACGTTGTCCTGCCCGAACGTTGGTTTGCCTGCTATTAACAGGTTCAGCAAAGATTTTTTCAATTTTCGAATTTTCGATTTTTTTTATTTTAAAAAATATTGAGGGTTGGTGGGGGGTGAAATTTTAGGGGACCCCACAGACGTTGTCCTGACCGAATGTTGGTTTGTCTGCTATTAGCAGGTTCAGCGAAGGTTTTTTCGATTTTCGAATTTTCGATTTTTTTCATTTTAAAAAGTATTGGGTGGTGGTGAGGGGGGGGGGTTGAAATTTTGGGGTTATATGTTTTGATACGCGAGAAATCTTAAAAAAATTTAAAAAAATAATTTGTCAAAAAATTTAAAAAAAATAAATCTAGAACCCGATTGCAGCGCCACCTACCGGGTCCAGTTGTGAATCTAAACCATCCAGGGACCCACTCAAACACACACAAAAAATTTCATCAAAATCGGTCCAGCCGTTTAGGAGGAGTTCAGTCACATACACACGTACAGAAGAATTATATATATAAAGATAGGCATTTTAAAAAATATTGGAGGGCGGTAGGGGGTTGAAATTTTGGGGGATCCAACAGACGTTGTCCTGCCCGAACGTTGGTTTGCCTGCTATTAACAGGTTCAGCAAAGATTTTTTCGATTTTCAAATTTTCGTTTTTTTTATTTTAAAAAATATTGTGGGATGGTGGGGGGGGTGAAATTTTAGGGTTATATGTTCTGATATGTAAGAAATCTTAGAAAAAAAAATTAAAAAAATTCTAGCCGAAATTTAAAAAAAAAATCCTAGAACCCGATTGCAGCGCCATCTACCGGGCCTAATTGTGAATCTAAACCATCCAGGGACCCATTCAAACACACATAAAAAATTTCATCTAAATCGGTCCAGTCGTTTAGGAGGAGTTCAGTCACATACACACGTACAGAAGAATTATATATATAAAGATATGTCTACTTAAGTTGGAATCATATGGAAAAAAAATATTATTGATTTTAGGAAAAAAAGCTGTTCTTGATAAAAAGTTCTGCATGGTCCAAAACTTAAAATGCAACCGTCAGATATCAATTTTTTCGTATAAAGATTTTTATTTTAAAAAATATTGGTGGGGGGGTGAAATTTTGGGGTTATATGTTATCATATGCGAGAAATCTTTAAAAAAATAAAAAACGAAATTCGTCAAAAATTTTTAAAAAAATTCCTAGAACCCGATTGCAGCGCCACCTACCGGGTCCAATTGTGAATCTAAACCATCCAGGGACCCACTCAAACACACACAAAATCGGTCCAGCCGTTTAGAAGGAGTTCAGTCACATACACACGTACAGAAGAATTATATATATAAAGACTAGCTGGCCCGGCAAACGTTGTTCTGCCCAAAAATAATTTGTGTCTCTCACCAGTATAGAGTTTTAATTTTATGTCAATTACATCATCTTGGACTTAAAAATAAATGCCATTTTCGCAATCAATGTCCCAAAAAAACCTCAAGAACGACACACATACCGATTTTTAGGCTTATTTACTCCATTTCACTTCCTAAGGAGTAGCGGACCCGACAGACGTTGTCCTGCCCGAAGGTTGGTTTGCCTGCTATTAGCGGGTTCAGCAAACGTTTTTTCGATAATCGAATTTTCAATTTTTTACATTTTAAAAAATATTGGTGGTGGCGGGGGGGGGGGGGAGGTCAAATTTTGGGATTATATGTTCTAATATGCGAGAAATCTTAAAACAAATTTTATAAAAATTATCAAAAAATTAAAAAAAAAATTCTAGAACCCGATTTCAGCACCACCTACCGGGTTCAATTGTGAATCTAAACCATCCAGGGACCCACTAAAACACACAAAAAATTTCATCAAAATCGGTCCAGCCGTTTGAGAGGAGTTCAGTCACATACACACGTACAGAAGAATTATATATTGGGGGGCGGTGGGAGGGTTGAAATTTTGGGGGACCCGGCAGACGTTGTCCTGCCCGAACGTTGGTTTGCCTGCTATTAACAGGTTCAGCAAAGATTTTTTCAATTTTCGAATTTTCGATTTTTTTTATTTTAAAAAATATTGAGGGTTGGTGGGGGGTGAAATTTTAGGGGACCCGACAGACGTTGTCCTGGCCGAATGTTGGTTTGTCTGCTATTAGCAGGTTCAGCGAAGGTTTTTTCGATTTTCGAATTTTCGATTTTTTTCATTTTAAAAAGTATTGGGTGGTGGTGAGGGGGGGGGGGTTGAAATTTTGGGGTTATATGTTTTGATACGCGAGAAATCTTAAAAAAATTAAAAAAATCAATTTGTCAAAAAATTTAAAAAAAAATAAATCTAGAACCCGATTGCAGCGCCACCTACCGGGTCCAGTTGTGAATCTAAACCATCCAGGGACCCACTCAAACACACACAAAAAATTTCATCAAAATCGGTCCAGCCGTTTAGGAGGAGTTCAGTCACATACACACGTACAGAAGAATTATATATATAAAGATAGGCATTTTAAAAAATATTGGAGGGCGGTAGGGGGTTGAAATTTTGGGGGATCCAACAGACGTTGTCCTGCCCGAACGTTGGTTTGCCTGCTATTAACAGGTTCAGCAAAGATTTTTTCGATTTTCAAATTTTCGTTTTTTTTTATTTTAAAAAATATTGTGGGATGGTGGGGGGGTGAAATTTTAGGGTTATATGTTCTGATATGTAAGAAATCTTAGAAAAAAAAATTAAAAAAATTCTAGCCGAAATTTAAAAAAAAAAATCCTAGAACCCGATTGCAGCGCCATCTACCGGGCCTAATTGTGAATCTAAACCATCCAGGGACCCATTCAAACACACATAAAAAATTTCATCTAAATCGGTCCAGCCGTTTAGGAGGAGTTCAGTCACATACACACGTACAGAAGAATTATATATATAAAGATATGTCTACTTAAGTTGGAATCATATGGAAAAAAAATATTATTGATTTTAGGAAAAAAAGCTGTTCTTGATAAAAAGTTCTGCATGGTCCAAAACTTAAAATGCAACCGTCAGATATCAATTTTTTCGTATAAAGATTTTTATTTTAAAAAATATTGGTGGGGGGGGGGTGAAATTTTGGGGTTATATGTTCTCATATGCGAGAAATCTTTAAAAAAATAAAAAACGAAATTCGTCAAAAAATTTTTAAAAAAATTCCTAGAACCCGATTGCAGCGCCACCTACCGGGTCCAATTGTGAATCTAAACCATCCAGGGACCCACTCAAACACACACAAAATCGGTCCAGCCGTTTAGAAGGAGTTCAGTCACATACACACGTACAGAAGAATTATATATATAAAGACTAGCTGGCCCGGCAAACGTTGTTCTGCCCAAAAATAATTTGTCTCTCTCACCAGTATAGAGTTTTAATTTTATGTCAATTACATCATCTTGGACTTAAAAATAAATGCCATTTTCGCAATCAATGTCCCAAAAAAACCTCTAGAACGACACACATATCGATTTTTAGGCTTATTTACTCCATTTCACTTCCTAAGGAGTAGCGGACCCGACAGACGTTGTCCTGCCCGAAGGTTGGTTTGCCTGCTATTAGCGGGTTCAGCAAACGTTTTTTCGATAATCGAATTTTCAATTTTTTACATTTTAAAAAATATTGGTGGTGGCGGGGGGGGGGGGGGGGAGGTCAAATTTTGGGATTATATGTTCTAATATGCGAGAAATCTTAAAACAAATTTTATAAAAATTATCAAAAAATTAAAAAAAAAAATTCTAGAACCCGATTTCAGCACCACCTACCGGGTTCAATTGTGAATCTAAACCATCCAGGGACCCACTAAAACACACAAAAAATTTCATCAAAATCGGTCCAGCCGTTTGAGAGGAGTTCAGTCACATACACACGTACAGAAGAATTATATATTGGGGGGCGGTGGGAGGGTTGAAATTTTGGGGGACCCGGCAGACGTTGTCCTGCCCGAACGTTGGTTTGCCTGCTATTAACAGGTTCAGCAAAGATTTTTTCAATTTTCGAATTTTCGATTTTTTTTATTTTAAAAAATATTGAGGGTTGGTGGGGGGTGAAATTTTAGGGGACCCGACAGACGTTGTCCTGGCCGAATGTTGGTTTGTCTGCTATTAGCAGGTTCAGCGAAGGTTTTTTCGATTTTCGAATTTTCGATTTTTTTCATTTTAAAAAGTATTGGGTGGTGGTGAGGGGGGGGGTTGAAATTTTGGGGTTATATGTTTTGATACGCGAGAAATCTTAAAAAAATTAAAAAAATCAATTTGTCAAAAAATTTAAAAAAAAATAAATCTAGAACCCGATTGCAGCGCCACCTACCGGGTCCAGTTGTGAATCTAAACCATCCAGGGACCCACTCAAACACACACAAAAAATTTCATCAAAATCGGTCCAGCCGTTTAGGAGGAGTTCAGTCACATACACACGTACAGAAGAATTATATATATAAAGATAGGCATTTTAAAAAATATTGGAGGGCGGTAGGGGGTTGAAATTTTGGGGGATCCAACAGACGTTGTCCTGCCCGAACGTTGGTTTGCCTGCTATTAACAGGTTCAGCAAAGATTTTTTCGATTTTCAAATTTTCGTTTTTTTATTTTAAAAAATATTGTGGGATGGTGGGGGGGGGGTGAAATTTTGGGGTTATATGTTCTGATATGTAAGAAATCTTAGAAAAAAAAAATTAAAAAAATTCTAGCCGAAATTTAAAAAAAAAATCCTAGAACCCGATTGCAGCGCCATCTACCGGGCCTAATTGTGAATCTAAACCATCCAGGGACCCATTCAAACACACATAAAAAATTTCATCTAAATCGGTCCAGTCGTTTAGGAGGAGTTCAGTCACATACACACGTACAGAAGAATTATATATATAAAGATATGTCTACTTAAGTTGGAATCATATGGAAAAAAAATATTATTGATTTTAGGAAAAAAAGCTGTTCTTGATAAAAAGTTCTGCATGGTCCAAAACTTAAAATGCAACCGTCAGATATCAATTTTTTCGTATAAAGATTTTTATTTTAAAAAATATTGGTGGGGGGGGGGGTGAAATTTTGTGGGAGCCGACAGACGTCGTCCTGCCCGAATGTTGGTTTGCCTGTTATTAGCAGGTTCAGCAAAGGTTTTTTCGATTTTCGATTTTTCGATTTTTTTCATTTTAAAAAATATTGGGGGGGTGGTGGGGGGTGAAATTTTGGGGTTATATGTTCTGATATGCGAAAAATCTTTAAAAAAATTAAAAAAAGAAATTTGTCAAAAAGTTTTAAAAACAATCCTAGAACCCGATTGCAGCGCCACCTACCGGGTCTAATTGTGAATCTAAACTATCCAGGGACCCACTCAAATATACACACAAAATTTCATCAAAATCGGTCCAGCCGTTAGGAGGAGTTCAGTCAGATACACACGTACAGAAGAATTATATATATAAAGATAACAATTAATATGATTCAAAATTAGAGAAAATCTTGTATGCAACACGTTGAAAAATTCGTGTTTTTCACACACAACTCTAGCGCTCGTAGGGCAAACTTCACATTTAGTGTTTGCTACTTGATACGTAAATAGCTAGTTTTTCACGTCGCCAATGGGAACGTAAATAAATATCCTATTTTTTATCACGTTAAAAATTACAAACTTTGCCTATCGATAACGATGCGCGAATGTTCCTTTATTTTGACGTATGTCGATAATAGTAATTTATTGTATAAGTGTTTTAGAAGGCATTTTATCCACGAAAGCATATTTAAATGGGAGAACGAAGTTCGCGCATTTATTTTTCTTGAGCGGATAAAGCTAAAACACGAATACAATATAACGTTTTATCCAACAACTCAATAAATATCTAAAAACACAAATTTTGTATTGACAGCCGTGAAAAGTCATAGTGACAATTTGGAAAGTACCCAGAGATCAAGTAAATGTAAATTATTAGAGTCGCCTGTGATTCGTGTTATACGTTTGGCAGTATTGAAGTGTTCGGTCAGTCTATGTCAAATTCGGGGTTAGTAGATTAGGTTTTGTTATTGTTATTTGACACAGACTAACGTAAAACTTAACCTGCAAATTTCGAATTTGACATAGCTTGACAGTGCTACTAACAATTTAGTAGTGAGTGACATGATATTTATCTCACTAGTGGGATCAAGGGCCACTTTAGAGGTCTAAAATCGATCTAGTAATAGCCTCATAACTGGGGGGTGTCGGATAAATATATTTTTCTACAAACTGCACAGATAGTCGGCTTTTGCACCCTAGTTTTAAGAAACAAAACTGCCAATTTCCAAACAGCGGGAGGCAGTTTTTATCAACTCCCGGAGGGAACCAATATTCTTTACCTCCCGCATTTGTGTTTATGACATCATGAATACAAATTGTCATTACAGAGTCACTATGATTTCCTAAAGAATTTTTTTTAAATTTCACGCTAAAGAACATACGGGAGGAAAGGAATATTTTTGCTTCCTAGATATATAAATAGTTATTCACTTATGCCCTATTTCACTTTTTAAGCTAGTAACAGTTCATGAAGGCTTCTTCCATATTTCTAAAATAATTAAAGATCGGATATGTCAAAAATAAATAAAGGGCCAAAATTACATATAAGTTATGAAGTTGTAGTTTGAAATCGCTTTTGTAAATATATATATAAAATACTTTTATTGCAAAAATAATCAGACGTCAAAATCCTATAATTTTCATTATAATAATAAAGCCAGTCGAGACATATTTTGCCAGTACAATTATTTAGGCTAATCATAATAACAATTTTTAGAAATATGCGTCCCTCAAGCAATTTACTGTCGCTAACCTTGTAATGCATTAGAAGAATGAATTTTTAGCAAATTATAAATTTATGGCATATTGTCACATTTTCTATACCACCGCGACTGCAAAAATTACCAGAACAGCAATAACTCGTTATAATTGCAGCTGACATTCAAATTGACCCAGATATTGTTCAAGATTGGACAACACCCAAATTTCTAGGTGTGTACGAAATATTACCTTATTACCCATAAATTACCTACATTTATGTCGCTGGTCCTCGTATGCGGAAAAGAATTTAAATACACCTCAGAGACGTCAAAACCATAACATGGAATATTTATTTGGAACAAATGAAATTCTTTCGGCGGTACATGACGTTCATGAATGTCGGTGGAAGCATAACTGCGGGCAACAAATATTCGCCAGCTTTGTTTGCACACGGTTGCTTTCATACTGTAGGATGAACTAGATTAAGGTTAGACACTAGTAAAATTAGAAGTAGAGAATCAAAAATAGAAAACGCGATCTTATTCCAAGTTCAACAATTTTTAGAGTTATTTTATTAATGTCTATCAATGTACATATTTCAATGCAGTTAGATTCAGATCATGATATCAAGTTCTAAAAAATAATTCATTTAGAAATTAAAGTACCTATTTGGTTACGTAAATTTTTAACACCTTTTATACCATATCCCTAATTATGTTTTTTTTCTACACCAGATGCCAGCGCATAAAGCACCAGCTTCTACACCGCAAGGTAAATGGGGTTACAGATAATACGTACATACATACATACCAATATTACCTAAACATAAAATATCAATTCTCAGGGAATTGCTTAATTATGTAAATAGTAAATATTTACAAATCTGCATTTAGAAAAAAAATACATTTACAGTTTTTCAATTTTATCAATTAAACCAATAAGCTTCCGACTCGCCTTTGCACCGTTAAGATTAAAAGTAAAATTCAAAAATGTGCACTTTTTTATTCCACTCAAAAACATGTATCCTGACAGGCTGTATCGTCATAAAGCAAAGTTTGTGCAACAGGTGCAAAGAGCTTACAAATTCCACAAAAAAGCGACTAAAGAAATCCATTAAGTGTTTAAAATTCTTAAAGCGTGAAGGCGGTGCACGTTTTAGCACAAAGAATATGATGAGTAGTGTATTCTTGACCCCCTAAGTGAGGTGAGGTCTGAGAGGCAAGGCAAATTCACACGTGTTGGTGTGTTGATATTCCCAATGGGAGCAGAAAGGGGGAGATAGTGGTGGATTTAACATCTTTAGGGCTACTGTGTTTCCTTTATACTACAACTTTTAAATAAAAATAATAGTTACTGTAAAAATATTACTTGCTATGGAATAACAACCCTTAAAGGCTGACGAAGTATTTGATCAGCTCACATCCCAAGATGAAACATAAAAGTGCCCCCAGGAATTCCGCCTTTAGAGATCTGCCATGATGTTTGATAGGAAGCGCTTGGGTTACGAAAGGTTCATTTTCAAGGGACAAATTCAGTTGCGTATTCCCTTTTCAGTGCTTTCTGGTTTCTATGCAAACCGTATAGCTTCCAAGTATTCTTTAAACTCAGAAGTTATTTCACTGAGGTATAGGTGTATCTTTTATAAAAATTGCTTTGCCAATATTTTCAACGTTTCTACTACCGCATTTCAAGAGCTGACGAACTACATACGAATAAACTAATGAAAAATGGACGTTACGAATATCTACAATATTTATTAACGTTGCCATTTTGACAATCTATACATTCTTGGTTTTTAAAATATTCTTCCACCAAAGAGCATATAATTATATGCTCTTTGCTTCCACCATGGAACGTGTTGCAATAGTAATTGGCTGCTGTAATAAGAGGTAGAAGAGGAAGAAGGTAAGTGGTAATTTGAAGAGAAATTTTAATTGTGATGAATAAAATGCATAAAGTGTATTTTACGAATTAAAAACTCACGAAGTGTATACATCTAGAGAGCATAATCAGCAGAAAAAGTGCTACAATTATGCTATTACGCATATTGCAAGGTGGATTTTTGTACAATTACAGGTGCATGTTCCAAACACGAAAAGTTAAAAAGCTGAAACTGCTGAAAGATGGAATTTGTTACAGCTTTTCAGACGTTGACAGTCATTGGCCATCTAGTCTACTCGGGATATAGTACAAACTAAATGCGTCTATGAGTAATAATACATACTATAAAAACAATTAAAACTTTTCTGAAAAGCCCAACAAGCGATGTAGATAGTTTGATGGAAAATTTCTGTGGAAGCTTATGTTTAACACGCCCATTTTCCCTCCACTGTGTTATAAACTGGCCTTTTACGGTGACGTAAATTAAAGGAAGCTAGGATGCCCATAAAACGAAAAGCAACCTGATATGAAAAGCTTGTTACCATGACGAGCATCCTAGTTAAGTCCTGCGGTCGCTTAATAATCTGGGCTAGAAATTCTCCGACAGTCAAGCTTCACTGGCTTTCCATGGATCAACATAATGTTATGTATTGTTAAAATTAAATGTGGCAATACAAACGGAGGTTGTTGCAATTCCAATTTCTATCTCAATGTTAAGTTTACGAATACGACACTAAATTTCTCGTTCTTAACTGGAGGAAGTTGCTTAACTGTTACTGCTGGTAATTGCATTACACTGATTAAGTGTCAAGGTGACTAGGATAGAGAAATTTCCTATTAAGCAGTTAATTTGAATAGTCTTGTTTTCTAGGTAAAAAGTTACAGACCGAACAACTTACTTATTTAAGGTACGGCTCGATTATAAGTTCTAAAGGTTAATGTTTATAGAGTTTTAGTGTTATCCTTAATTATATGATTGAAAAAATAGTGGAACAAAAATTAACCTATGCCATCCATTTCATTGAAGGAATATTTTTCCTTCATATCTTTATTAAAACTGTAATAATGCACATTACAAATTGTAGTGACAAAAGTCGAATTTATTCAGAATCTAAAAACACAGATAGCTTTGGAAAACAAATATACACTGTTATTAAATGTCATTATTTACATCTACTTTGACATAATTCTATACTGTACTACTAATATAGTATGATCAAAAATTATTTTCATCTAGTATGGCTATGAAATAGTTCCTAATTTATGAATGCAACTATAATCCACTTAAAAATGAAATGTCAAGTTCGAAATTTAAGTATAAACGTAGTTGCATTCATAAATTAGGAACTATTCCATAGCCACACTATATGAAAATAAGTTACGAGTTAGAGGAAAAACTTTAATTATTGCCAGAGCATTTCCGAATGAGTGTCGAGAAAGTATGAATGCTACTTTTGGTGACTAATGACTAGGCTTTGCTTAAGCGATTTGTTTAGTCAATATTTCGAAATTGTAAATAATAGAAACGCAATTGTATGGCTATACATAATTAAACTGCATTTTTAATCCGAATGTTTGTTGCAAAATCATTCGTCAATATTCACGATGCAATCGAATAATGTGCAAAGTGGAATCTCCCTTTTATAGTCGTGAAACTTGTATACATTTTAACTAAAAATTTAGTAAAGCGAAACAGAACATGGTGGTTATAGGAATATTTGCAATAATTTTTCAGCTAGATCTTCGTGGTGTGCAAATATCTGAATGGTAACATAATCGAAATTAATCCATGATTTCTTTTTCAAAATCGAATTAGATATTTGAATTTTGGAATTGCTTTCAATCACCATTTACTAATATCGTACTATTTATAAGCTGGACAAGCTCTATATTAACTGACTTTATTTTTGTACTTATTCTCTAAGGAGGATTTTATAGATATACCGCCACTTAAAAATGTCCATTGGTTACAAGAATGGCCAATTCGTTTTTTATCAGGTACGTTCTACTGCACCTCGACTAATTTATATCAGAGGAAATAGCTTAGAGCCGCAAAAACGTAGTGAGAGATATTTTGCGAATAAACCACAAATAGAAAAGTGCAAAAATCACAAGTGGCGGTGCAATACTAACAGGCCGTGTGTTGCTATCGGTTGTTAGGTTAGTTGTAGTTTCAAATGGTATGTCTAGTATTAAAATAAAAGATGCGGTGTAACTTTTTGTAAATAAACCGATCATGTGCTTGCTTAAGCTGCGCATTTTATGTGTCTGACATTGCCTCCCACCGCGAGCGTGCAGATTTCGGGCGGCCGCACATGATGAGAGCTAATTGCATTTTTTGGATTTTTTAAAAATATGGCCCGTTCAAAAAATTATTCTCATTACAGTGTTAGAAACACTGCTCTAAGTTATCTCTTCTGATATAAATTATTTCGCCTGTAATTCAAGGTCCGGTATAATGTATCTAATAGTCCCTTTTTTAAGTATGTAGGTGAAAATAGTTCCTATTTTAAATAGATTTTAAGCGAATTGAATTTTTTTGTACGCCTTATTCAAAACAGGTGTAGAAACAGACGCGGTTCGTAGGCTAATCGAGCATTTCTGTATCTGTGGGATCTAGCAAACTTCGTTGTGGAATGCCGAACAAGAGCTGCAATAAATCTGATGGCATAACGATTAAAATTATTTAGTGCATCCTTATGCAACACGACGTGTCTTAAACAAAACGGTTTGAGTACTGGGTGCGTACATCCGGTAAAAGTGGAACACACCACGACGTCGTAAGGTAAGCAGCGCAGTGGTACAGGGTCGCCGTGTGTCATAGGGCGATTTGTTTACCTCACGCGTAAAATTTACACTGACACAATTTCATGAAATGGTACTTAGCCTTTTTATATCGAGCACGTAGCGGCTGGTAAGTTCCCAAATATCAACTGCAAGATTTGCTTCGGGTACATTACCTATGTTACGCAGGATGTGAGGCAACTCAGTAATTTGTTACTAGTCCATATTAAAAATTGAATGTCGGCATTTAGAACAAATTAGTTATGAATAATCATATCGGTTTGTTCCTTTCCGACCTGATTTAGACACTACAGTGGAGACTTTCATTCACTCAATTCCGGTACCATTTAAAAGTAGGATTAATCCGGTGCCTAAATTCCGGTACAAACTATAAATTAGATTGTGTCGCAGCTAAGAATTTTACGGTTAATAAATGGAAAATCACAATTTTATTCTTTTCGTTCAGCTTCAGTTATTCCATCACATTTTGATCATGAAAACATCGCAAATTCGATTCCTAATGTCACTAAGGTTTTTATGTTTTTAATAATGTCAACAGATGTAAAATTATGACACTAATATCATTATAATCAGTAATTTGTAAAAGTTTTTTGTAAAAACCTAAGACCAGTGGCGGCTCGTGGAGAATTTTGATGATAGAGCCAACCGAACGTAAAATAAATTTTCCACCCCTTCACAGACAAAGACAGATTGACATATGGAGTGAAAAAAGTTAGCATCAGTGAAAACATTTACCAAAGTTTGCAGGTTAATGAACTGAATTCAATAATTCTTTGTTATGGAGGCGAAGCAATTTTACTTTCTGATAATGAAGACGACCTGCAGAGATTATTGTTTCAATTTACACGTAGCTGTCAAAGATTTAATTGAACAATATCGACAAATAGAACCAAATGTATGACGATAAATAAGGTGTAAATTAGAAAACCAAGGCAAGATAATAGAACAGTTTACATAACAAGAGAATACTAAAAGACGAGGTTAGTGATCAAATTCATAAAGCAGCAAGAATCTGGAGCACTGAACGACACAATATGGTATAATAACTATTTACACCGAGGGACGGAACTTAAAATATATATGAGTGTAGTGAGGCCTATAACAAAAAGGGAAAACGAAAGACTTCTGAAATTAGCGAGAGATTACCGTTCGCGGGGAAACGCTAGAAAGACAATATAGAAGAAACAGGCTAATTGCCTAATAACAAAGAAGAAAAAGAAGAACAGAACTGAACATCTCTCTTTCATTTTTCGTTTAAATGTATAATCCAGCTAAAAAAATGCATCTCCACTGTTTGGGGCACACATAGATGTATGCGCGATTGATTATTTAAAAAGCCGAACGTTTCAGTAAGTAAAACGGCATGGCCAATTAGATTGTGAGCTGGCACTTTAATATTTTTTTGAAGGATCACAATCTAAACTTCATTTCAGTAGTTATCTAATGCTTAGCACTATTCGGCGTTCTTACAAGAACTACAGATAATAGGTAAGCGGATAAATAAGTTTGAATACATTGTATTGTTTCTTTCAGCTTGGAATGCTGCAGACCATGCGGCTGGCTACATAATTAACTCGACGGTCTGCATTTTCAGAATACAGAGAAAATTCATAAGGTGCCACTCTATGTTTCATTAGTCTGCAACTTCAGTCTTCATCAGATACCCTGTAAGTGCGAAAGTTGTAAGCATCAGTAA
>CALNHX010013045.1:0-20581 GCA_940337035.1 Agriotes lineatus
CCCCGACTTAGGCGCGGTTATAGCCTGGAAGCAAGATGGCCGTCGACCTACCTGGCAGGAGGTCCCCGCCACCGACGCAACAGTGGAGACTTATTGGGCGCAATGGGACTCCTTGCAGCTGGACAACAACGTCCTGACCAGAATCTTGGAAGATGAGGACAGTAGGGCAACGAGATCACGATCGATGGTTCCAAGGAGTAGAGTGGCCGAGGTTCTGCGCTACCTGCATGATTGCTCCTCTGGAGGACACTTCAGATTGAAGAAGACGTTGCAGAAGGTCCAAGAAAGGTTCTACGAGGCGAGCTGCAAAGGTGACGTCCGAGAGTGGTGCCGGAGGTGCGAAGCATGCGCTACGGGAAACGGACCTGTTGGAAGACGTAGAGCTCCGAGGTGGCAGTACAACGTCGGTGGTCCGTTCGAGGGTATAGCCATTGACATCGCCGGACCATGCCCCGAAACCGAAGCGGGAAATAAATACATCTTGGTGTGCATGGGCCACTTCACCAAATGGCCCGAAGCGTACGCCGTTCCGAAGAAAGAGACCGGTACTGTCACTGATGTTCTGGTGAAGGAGTGCTTCAGCCGTTTTGGAGTCCCCCTGGAGTTACATTCCGACCAGGGCCGGAATTTCGAGTTCCAGAACGTCTGTAAGCTACTGGGGATACGCAAGACCCGGACTACTGCCCTCCATACGCAATCGGACGGCATGATGGAAAGGATGAACGGAACCATGGAGAAGCATCTGTCCAAGGGCGTTTCCGAGCATCCGCGTGACTGGGGCCAGTACATGCACCTGTTCCTGATGGCCTACCGATCGGCAGTACAAGAGACAACCGGCGTCCAGATCGAGGTGTGCTGTTGCGAAGCCTGGAGACCACGGTGGGCTGCTGCTTCTTCAGCCAGTCCATGTGCAAGAAGGGCACCGCCGGCAAGTACCGCCATCGGACCCCCACAAGAGCGAGAAGACAGGCACCCGACGCAACTCGTTCTGGGACAGAACGATGTAAGGCGGGGGCAGTGTAACGAATGCGAGAACGACTTCCAGATCGATCTAGAAGCAGGTGTGCGCGATGAGTCACTTCGAACGGATGCCCCGAGAACGGGCCCGAGGTCAAATGCGTCATGCTTCTGTCTGGAGTTTCTAGTGAATATCGAGACTATCTGGAGGCTTCTGGAAGAATTTACGGGCGCGAGATATAAGCGGGCGGAGTTCACCCACAGACCAGTTCGGAAATAATTCTGCGGCAGTTCGAACTCACGTCGAGGCTTGTTAGAAGCCCCCATATAAATAAAAACGCGTGTACATATAACTAATAGAAATAAATAAATATATAATCGTTAGTGTTTAAGAGTGATATAAATAAATCCGTATGTAACAGAAATACGTGTACCGATAGTCGTTAGTGCTTGTATTAATTTGTAATCTGCTTGATAATTCTCTCGTGTGTTTGTAAATAACAATAATTAATCCAATAGTTGTAAATAAATATTTGAACCCATGTTTGTCGTATAATTTTAAATAGCCCGAACGTTAAGAACGTAACAGAAAGAACTGAATCGAACCAAAAGCAAAAAATTCAATACAAATCAGAAAAAAGGAAAAATATGGAGAATAGGAATCTGGAATGTTAGAAGTAAATACGGCAAAGAGAACAAGCTAATTGAAGAATTTGAAAAGAATAATTTAGATATATTAGGTATCACAGAAACGAAAAAGAAAGGAACAGGCGAAATAGAAGTAGAAGGGGGATATACGATATTATACAGCAGAGTGAGTCCGAACCAGAGAGCAAAAGGGGGAGTAAGATGTTTTATAAGAAAAGAAAATCTGGTGTGATACACTCACACAACTTCCTTTTACAGTGATCTTATAATTAGCCAAAAATTTGATTTTAAATTTTTAAGCATTTGACAAAAATTTTCAAAATTTAAAAATTCTGAAAAAAAACAGGTAGAAAATAAAGCCTTAGTTCAAGAGACAAATTTTCTTTAGAATACCAAGCTGAATTCAAAAATGTAATAATATACGGGGTGTTCTATATAAAATAGGAGTTAATAAAAAAAAACAAAAGAGACTCATTTTCGAAGTATTCAACTGGAAAATCACCCATCTCACATCAATATATATTAAAAATGTAATAAAAATATAAAGTTACAGCCGTTTTCGAAAAAATCGAAAAAAACTGAAAAATCACAAGAGTAAAGACCATACTTCCGGTCATGCGATTTTCTTGATAACCTTGCTGTCAAATTTACATAGTACACAAAACTTATATATGAAGTTTCAAGGTCATACCTCTTTTTGTTTTTGAGATATTCTGTTCATAGACAGGCACACAGACACACACACACACACACACAGACCAATGAGCAAAAACATGTTTTTTGGGTTCAGGAGACTGAAAGGTGAAGTTCTGTTGAAAACTCAATTTCGAATTTTTGGGGTGAATCCAATACCTCCTTTATTGTAAGAGGAAGTAAAAAAGTATTTACAAATACAAATACTGCCCAGCTCTGGGTGAAGGATAATATTTTCACAATCAAATAACTAATAGAAAAAAGCAGAAGCAGCATGATATACGTGCGTTTTTAGATCTCGAAAAAGCATTTGACTGTATACATAGAAAACAAATATGGAATAGCCTAAAAGCAAGAGGGCTAAATACTCAACTATATACAGCCATAAAAAGCCTATACCAGGTCACAAGGTGCTATGTAAGAACAGGAAACTGTATATCCGAGAAGTTTAGAACAAAAGAAGGACTTAGGCAAGAGGGAGTGTTAAGCCCAACCTTGTTTAACATCATAATGGACGATGTGCTAGAAGAAGTAAAAGAAAAGGTAAATAAATATAGATAAGACCAAGATAAAAGGACAGCAATAAAAATAGGTGAAAGAGAAATAGAGCAAGTGGAATCCTTTAAATATCTAGGAATGAAAATACATAAGACAGGATAGAACGACGCGGAAGTAGTAAATGAAAGAATAGAGAGTGCATTAAGAGTACCTATTCTATAGTATGAGCAATGCAAAAACACAAAAATGACGGTATACAAAACCATTTTCAGATCTATAGCAGTGAGAGCTGGGTACTTACCAAGAGATTGAGCAGTAAACTGTAAGCAATAGAAATGAAATACCTTAGAGATTACAAAAAGAGACAGAAGTAAAAACACGGATGTGAGAGAACAACTGCAAGTAGAACTGTTAACAACTATTAAAAGAAATCAGCTTAGATGGTTTGGGCACTTAGCAAGAATGAAAGGTAGTCAACAAACAAAAGTAATATGGGAAACAAAAACAATGCAGAAGCGACAAAGGGCAAGACCGACCAGAACGTAGAATAACGCAGTTGCCGAAAGCCTTAAGGAACAGAATTCGAACTGGAGAGAAGCAAAGGAAAAGGCGAAGAAGAAGAAGGGATGGGCAAAATTTATATACAAAAACAGTTAATTGAAATGTAACTTAGTCTGAACAGTGTTTCAGTTGTGAAAAGTAACTTAGTTGAAATGTAATTTAGTTAGAAATGTAATTTTATTTTAGAGGTATACCTTGACACCTAAAGGTAAACAAGGTTATTTGATTAATAATATAAATAAATAATAACTTTACAAAGGGTGTAGATAAGATTTACACTACCAAGGACCGTTTGATGCCTGAGTGAGCGAAGCGAACGAGGGTAGCAAGTGGCGATTGTAAATGTTTCTTACATCCCTAAAATCTGACAGTGTAAGGATTAGTTGCAAAGAAAGTAGTGAAAAAAAGTCGTTTCATCAACTAAAAATTCATGGCTTTTAGATTTCGAACTTGTCCTAGTTTTTTTTTTGCTATCAGTAGTATAGTATTCCAACCAAAAATTGAAAATCTATTTAAAATCCAGTACACCATAAAAAGTGTAAGTCATGTCTAAGTTGGTTTCATACAATCAGTAAATAATATTCTAACTAGAACGAGCGTAGCCAGCCTACGTCTGGCTGCGTGTGGCGGCATGTGCTTACGGTCGGCATGTGCGCTTACAGAAACCTGCGCTTATAGAAACCTATATAGCAAGCGCGCATGTGGTAGTAGTATGCAGGTCCTTCATGCTGCGTGTGCCGGCGCCACTTGTGCTTACGGTCTGGACGGCCGGCGGCATCGGCTCTTTTATAATATAAGATGTCAATCAGCTTTCAAGTAATGACAGTTCATCTGCAAACTGTACATGTAACTGTTTTGTTAAGGCATTGTAACATTATGAATGATTTAAGTAGGTACTAGTCGTGATTTTAAAACCGTATAGTAGCATAGAATATGTTGAAAAACGTATATGTGTTCCAAACTTCCCATTGCATCTGTCAAATTTGAAGGTTATTATCGAAATGTCACTGAATGACAATCAAACAGTAATTTTATGAATTAAATTATGAAGTGACTTACTGTTCTCAATGCTGGCCTGATTTTAAATAGCTTTCCAATTTCTGGTTGGAATACCATTCAGTAAACACCAAATCATATACATTTTTTTGAAGTTGGCATATACGTAAAATTTGTCTTCTAGGGATTCTGTATTTTGTTTTGCAAAGGTTTCCACACCTGCATAAAGGCGACTTTGCATGTAAAAATGACAATAAATCTCATTATTTCAGTGTCAATGCACATACTATTCTGGAAATTCTTGCCTGAATTTTTCTAAAATGTAATAAAAATACCTACCAACACAGTATTTGTTTAACATCCTTAAATGTAGTTATGATCATATATATAATACACATATATTGCTGGTAGGGCCTGGAAACTTCAGAAAACATTACGGCGCCGACATAGTTTCACTTCGAGTATAACGCGTCTCGTGCGCATGCGTGAGAATTCGAACTCCGCCTTTAGAAGCGAATTTTAAACTTGACCACTTCCCCATTGGGCGGACGACGCCGCCGCGCTTGCGCAAAGCTCACCGTATACACGAAGGAGTTGGTTGTGTGTCTCACTTCATCGGTGAGTTTCCCACTCATAGCCGCTAACAATATACCTAGTAAGTATTAGATATATGGTTATGACAGATGCTAATTAAATGCCACACTCTTAACCTATTTGTTTTAGTAACTTTTTGTAAGTACATTCGTAGACAAAAGATGCCTTTTGGAAGTACACTCATGAAATTTTAGAAATCAAAGGCCACTTTGTGTTTTTATGTTTAGTAAACAGACTATACCAGAGTGATTTTTTAAAAACTGAATTGCAGCAAGCTGTGGATAGCCTGAATCAGTTGGCAATGCTGAAGTGTATTGTAACATTTAAACAAGATTATGGCGTCTGATACAGATGTTGATGTATTTAAGCAAAGACGAAAATTTACGAAAAAAACTAAATTGTTGTGGAAAAAAGTGCAATATTCTAGTGTGTGTAAATTGCTGTAAGCTATTCCACGCTAGTTGTGCTGAAAGAATGCAAAATATTACTGTTATAAACGGAAACAAGGTAAGTTGCTGTCAAGCAGAACCTAACCAAAAATATGCTGAATTACAGCAGCAAATAAATGTCTTAACAAAAACTATTCAGAATCTGACAAAAACAGTTAGTCAGCAAGCAAACAATACAAATAAGGCAATGCAAAAATTAGATGCTGAAATTGTTGAAATGAAAACGTTAATAAAAACTGAAAATTCTCAAAACCACAAACCAAAAGAAAATCATCCACCAACATTAGCTGAAGTGGAAACTTCAAAAACAAATGCGGCCATGGATGCATGTAGCACCAAAAGAGACCAAGAGACAAAGGAAAAGTGAAACAAAACACTGAACCACTAAATCACCAAACATAAGAAAAACAAAAAATAACAAAGGAGCAAGTCTCATTAGCATTATCGGAAGTAACTACAAACCAGAAAATGAGGGATGTAATAAACTTAGAAAAAAAACCAGATCCATGGAGCGAGGTAGATAGAAAAAACAGAAACAAAAAAGTAATGACTGGCACCGGAAACCAGGAAAACACCATTAAAGCGCAAGAAAAAAATATGTGGATTTTCATTGGAAATGCACACAAAGACTGTGCAGTTGAGAAGGTGAAGGAACATTTATCTAATCAGTTGCAACACAAGGACTTTGAGTGCACAAAAATAAACACAAAATATGGTACAAATTGTTTCAAACTACGAGTAAAATTAGCAGACTACCAATGCATAATAAATCCAGACAACTGGCCAACAGGAATAAAAATCAGTACCTCCACGGCTTCCTGGATTAGTGCGAGACTAACGTCTCTAAGCGGCCTGCCGCATTTTTAGTTCAGGGCATTTTTGATAGTTTGTAGAGGCGCTACAGTACGTTGCGCTTGTGCCCTTGGTTACATATGTCCACGGCCTCCTGGATTAATATTAATCTAGAAAGTCGCGCCTACGTTACAGATAATTTATCAAAAACCCAACAGATGGCGCCAAAGTATGTTAGTCTCACACTAATCCAGAAGGCCGTGATGTACACAAACATAACACCAGGAATAAAACTGATTTACAAACGCCTAGATACAGAATTAACAAATGTCAAAATGGTCCAAATTTTTTAGCACTTAAATATTACAAGTTACCCAAAAGCATTAGAGAATTGCCAGTCAAAAAATTAAAACAAACACTTACGAAGTTTTTAATACAAAAAGCGTACTATTTGTGTACTGATTTTTTATTAACATGTGATCAGATAGGAGCCTATATAAATAGCATAAGAAAATAGTAGACTTTTAATGTGTTGTAATGTAATTGTACTAATTGATTCTTACGTTTATGAATTGTATATTATTTTTGACTTGTGTAAATGCTGTTTGTATGTATATGGCACCAATAAACTGATTTGATTTGATTTGATTAGGTCTATGTCAAATTTGAGATTTGCAGGTTGAGTTTTGCATAAGTCTGTGTCAAATGATAAACAAAACCTAACCTACTAACATATATTGAAAGTAACAGGTGGCGCAAAAGTAATCACCCTATCGGAACATGCTCTTATTTTTGCAAATGGCATCTTATGTCATCGCGACTTTGACATTCGTGAAGCAAACAGAAGCAGAATACACATAGACAAACCATGGATCGCTATACTCCTCAAAGACGCGAAATAATTTGTGTCAATGTTTTTGACAAATAATCGGTCAGTGCTTTTGGCTGCACGTGAAATTTGTTGTCGATTCCCTGGTCGTGTCACATCAAATGTGCAAACACTGTGGCGTTTAGCCACTCGCTTGGCTCAATACGGGACAGTTTCAGACGTGGCCGGCCCCGGAGTAGCCGTTCGGTCGAGAATATCGCTGCTGTGGCTGCAGATGTCCAAGAGGACCCTCAAACATCCATCAGACGACGGGCCACGCACTTGGGCATCGGTAGACGGTCTTTACAGCGAATTTTGGTGAAAGACTTAAAGATGTTCTCTTATAAGTGCAACCGCACACACAGCATGAATGACAGTGGATATTCTGAAGCAAGCTTTTCCCAACCGCTTCATCTCTCATTTTGGAGATCTGCACTGGCCCGCAAGATCGCCCGATTTGACCGTTCCAGACTTCTTTCTTTGGGGTTTTCTGAAGTCACGGGTCTATACGAACAAGCCACAGACCTTGGCGGCCTTAAAAGAAAACATCTGACTAGACGTGGAGAATTTATCGCCAGAAGTTTTGAGAAAATTCATGAAACGAGCCCGAATTTTCATCAACTCTGGCGGTGTCTACTTGACCAATATTGTCTTCGAGACTTAATGGAAAAAAAATTAAACGTCTAAATAAACATAATCAACAAACAGAACCAATTCTTTTCATTTACAAACAAAGTTACTGCCTTAGGAAATCGAGTGAGGACTTTTGCGCCACCTTGTATATTGCTAGAGTGGCTTCAAAGCATGAAGTACATAGGCGTGGCTACAGTTACGCGCCAATAGACGATATCAGTGGCGTAGCAATGGGAATTTTTAGGGGGACAAATTAAAATTCCCATTTTAACGGAAAACTTTTCATGCTGATTTATTTTTGGTTTCAAATGCTAAATAAATTAGCATGTCATAAGGAGTACAAGCTCTACCAGAAGCTCGCGAGGCCTCCCTCCCTTAAACGCTTTCCGCCACGGGAGGACTCGCCGTGCGTCACACGCTCCATCCCGCGCGAGGCATTGTTACTAAATTTGTCCGTTTTGCTGTGAATTTTTGCCAAAGCTGTGCATGGAACTTCGCCATTTGGTCGTGGCCGCATTTTAGACAACAGCTGGGAATCCGGCAGAGGGTGCAGGCCAAAGGCGCTTGAATACGCGTGCGACCTGAGAAAGTTCGAATATGGCACTACGGACAGTAAATGACTAACCCCAATGCGTCATGTAGCTACCAGACTGTAAGGTGCTCGCCCAAACCCCTTTTTGATATTATTAACGAGTTAATAGTCATGGAAACATTTAACAAAATGATACGACGAACGGCAATGGACTGAATACAACAGTGGAAATCACCTTGTTGAACGTAATGCACTCGTCCAGACGTGTCTAGCGTTCTGAGCATCTATGACGCGGTGTACTTTACAAACTGAAAGACTTCTAGTAGGGCCTGGAAATGGGCGAAAACATTACGGCACCGACATAGTCTCACTTAGAGTATAACGCGTCTCGTGCGCATGCCTGAGCATTCAAACTGCACAGATTTGTTCACGTGTAGAATTATGTGGTCATTTATCACGCCTCCTAAATTAATGCAAGACTGAGGTCAGTCTCGCATTAATCTAGGGGGCAGTGTCATACACATCTGGCTACAGTCGCTTTATATACACTAACGTTAACAGTCTGGCCATATATGGTCACGATTCCCATTGGTGCCGCCATTTTATGTCTTACGTCATTTTGACAATAAGATTTAAATTTCAAAAATGTCAGTCACATTTATTCAAATAAAATAAGTTGACATTCAATCAACAAAAATCGTTTAAAATGCGAGTACATAGTTAAAAATCTGGTGTGATACACTCACACAACTTCCTTTTACAGTGATCTTATAATTAGTCAAAAATTTCATTTTTAATTTTTAACCATTTGTTAAAAATTTTCAAAAATTACAAATTCTACAAAAACGGTACAAAATCGAGTGTTAGTTGAAAAGACAAATTTTCACATATAATCTCATAAGAGCATCAATTCTTTCCGGAAATTTTTTTGAGTGCGGTCCAACAACGTCGTATTAATTTGCCCGAGCGGGACGCGAGGGCAAATTAGGACGTTGTTGGAATGCACGAAAATAATTTCCGGATATGAATTAATGCTCGAATGCAGATTCGGTAAGAAAATCGTAACGCCACAAACCCTCACAGTTAGGTTGGTCTACCTACAAAAAATTTCCAAAAAATTTTTTTATTGTCTTGGTTACGGCTCGCGAACTAATTTTTCTATTGGTCATTAATGAGTGTCGTACGATTTTCTCTAGAATTTTAAGGTGAATTCAAAAATGTAATAATATACCGGGTGTTTTATTTAAAATAGGAGTTAATAAAAAAAATAGAAAAAAAAACAAAAGAAACCCACTTTAGAAGTATTCAACTGGAAAATCACCTATCTCACATCAATACACATTAAAAATGTAAGAAAAATGTAAAGTTTAAAAAAAATCGTTACAGCCGTTTTTGAAAAAATCGAAAAAAACTGAAAAATCACAAGAGTAAACACCTACTTCCGGTTATGCGTTTTTCTTCAAAAGCTTGCTGTCTCATCTACATAGTACACAAAACTTATATATGAAGTTTCAACGCCATACCTCTTTTCGTTTTTGAGATATTCTGTTCACAGACAGACACACAGACACACAGACCAATGAAAAAAAATATGTTTTTTGGGATCAGGGGACTCTAAAACGTGAAGATCCGTTGAAAACTCAATTTCGAATTTTTGGGGTGAATCCAATACTTCCTTTATAGTAAAAGGAAGTAAAAACTGATCATAATTTTTAGAAGCAACTAGAAATATAATTTATTAACGGTAAGCTGACAAGGTTTAAAGAAATTTATCAATTTCAAAATGTTTCTTCAGATATGAGGTATTGCTGTGCAGTCGAATGCAAGAGCAAATCTGAAAAATGTGTGCTAACGGAAACTTAGGAATAGGGACAGACGAAACTTATGGACAAAAAAATTAATAGAGAAAATTGAAGAATTTGTGAAAGCATTCTGCAGATTGTATGTGTGGAAAAAGCACGAGTTGGTGGCAGCAAAGACTTTTAAGGATAATGCTGTTCTAACATTATTTACTTTCTGATCGTCTGCTTCGGAGCCTACAGCTATTGAAAATACCAATAACATTAGCCGTCCAAAAACTGATTTTATCGACGTTTAAATTTTAGGTATGGAGTCTTGGGCATTTTAATGCAAAAATAGGTCTGAACATGGTATTAAGATGAAAAGCTTCCCTAGAAATAAAAAGACGGGGCTTGTGGTCAAACAGGTTAATCGAGCATAAAAGGTCAGAATAGAATCTAAATGTAAAAGCAATTTATATAAATAAAGTGCATATTGTTGATGTAAAGCATATTGCAACTTTTAATCAATTAGAAAAGTTTATTATATCCAAAGTTATCAGTGTTTGTTTAAGAATAGCTGAAACGAAAACGAAAAAGCAAATACAGTTGTACTTCTGTGGCAATGCACAATGTAGGCTATATAAATTAAGTGGGAAGTTATGAAAAGTAATTTTAAGCGTATTAGACTGTATAATCACTGTTTTATTAGTTTTGGGATCACTTCTGTAGATTTATTATTTATGTGAGCACTAACTGTAAATAAAATTTATAATATCTCATTGATACGACATTGTTTGTTTTACTATTTAGTCATATATTTACTTATAGTAGGAGAGCTGGTGACATTTTTCAGTGATCATTTAGTTAAGGCCTATTTTTTGAGAGAATGTTACTGGAGGCATGTATAAGTGTCATCTGTAAGGATTCTCCTAGATAGCGGTATCGGAGGGAGGCAGAACACCCCCAATTTGCACTGTCAGTATATGTCAAATTCGAGGTGAGCCGGTTAGGTTGTCAGTTTGTGTCAAAACTGACGGAAAATCTAACCTGCTAACCTCGAATTTGACATAACTTACACTAAAAAAAGTCCATAAGGGGCGGCTGTGGAAATTGAAACGTATGAATAATAGGTTGGTGGCATTGTAAGCAGGTTAGGTTTTCCGTCAGTTTTGACAGAAACTGACACAAAACCTAACCGGCTCACCTCGAATTTGACATATACTGACAGTGAAAATTGGGGGTGTTCTGCCTCCCTCCGATACCGCTATCTAGGAGAATCCTTACAGATGACACTTATACATGCCTCCAGTAACATTCTCTGAAAAAATAGGCTTTAACTAAATGATCATCAAAAAATGTCACCAGCTCTTAGACTATTATACTAAGCATTTATTTAATAAAACTATTCCAATACCAACACTGCTTTTGACCCGCCACTGGAGGCGGCCATATTCTGTCTTATGTCATAAGTGACATTTCATATGGCCAGACTGTTGTATATAAAGGGACTGTACATCTGGCATGTATGTTATCACTACCTCCTGCAGGAGGCAGTAATGTTATTGAATTATGCTAAAACTAGTGAATCACCCGAGCTACGCTTCAGTTTGCTAATTTAAGAGAGATTCATTAATATAAATTTTTAAAAAAGGTTGCATCAGAATGGAGTCAAACCCGGGCCGCCCGCATGGCAGGCGAGCACTCTACCACTAAACCATGCATACTCCATTTAATAAAGTGCTACTATAATACTATATAGTGATTCACACAAGCTAACAGGCAACCTGGTTTTCGTACTTTTTTTTAAAATAAAAATCGGCCTTCGATCTATGTCTCAAAATTAGCAAACTTTTAAGCCATGATACAATTTAATTGGTCCAGTATCTTTGGAGGAGATAGCGAACGAACATACAAAGAAAGAAAGAAAAAGACCATTGATTTTATGTTACAGGTTGTGTGTAAACGTGCTCGCTTAACTAAACTATAAAATTTTAGCTACTTTGTTTAGTAACTTGCTTTAGCTACTATTCAAATATAAAGCCGCCTTTAGAAGCAAATTTTAAACTTGACTATGAAGTTCATTTCCCCACCTTGTTGGACAACGCTTGCACACAGCTCACCAAGTACGTAAAAGAGTTGCTTGTCTGTCTCACTTACGCTGTGACCACCTCACTCATAGCCGCTAGCAATATAGTAGTATTAAATATGTGCCTACTAACCTCGAATTTGATATAGACTTCGGTACTGTCAACTGATTCAGACTATCCAGAACTCTGTACATGTGGAAGAAACGATATTTACCATTAGACAGATTCTAAGCCAGAAACAGGACATTTATTTTCTACAAGAAGACCAAGATGGTATAATTCAACTTTGGAGATAAGATATCTAAGAAGAGTCAAAAAACACAAAGAAACAGTAATCGACGGAGTAAGGGCTTCTACAATGTTTCAGATACATCACCAAAATGGACTCAATAAGGTTTCTAAAATTAATTTGGAAAATGAAGGGAGAAGAAAGACGAGATCAAAACGGTCACGAAAAATCCTCAATGACAGGAAAGCTTAACATCGAGTAACCGAAAATGCCAAAACACATAAAAAGGTAAAAATAATAACAAAGAGGAATAATTAACCTAAATAACAGTATTAATAATCTTCACTTGAAGATGCCATAATACTATTACATTTAAAGGCTATAAGAAGGAGACAAGCCAGTAGTACAGCTGAGTGGTGTTGCAAATCTCACAGCACTTGTAAAAGTTAAGCTCCAGTCTGCTTGGTCAGTACTTGGTTGGGTGAACATCTGAGTTCCACTACCTCAAGTGCCTCCGCCGAATTTAAAAATGCACATACCCTCAGCGGCTCGGTGCACCCGGTACCCCAACATGGTGTAAACGGTATAAGGGGTTACAGATTATGTATATATGTAAGAAGAAAACAAGAGTAAATTTAGTTATTTCCAAACTTACGTGATTTTTTATCTTCCTCTTCTAAAGCATGCAAAATAGAAACAATGTCGTCAAGAGTGTTAGTATCACTCTGATCAGTTGTGGTAGCATCTTTCTCATGTTCAGGAATGTTGTGCGTTGAAAAACCACAATCTTCTTGTAGTTCATCAATTTTACTCAAGCAATCTAAGTAAGATGGTTTGTAATTTATAGCTTCATTTTTGACTGTAGTTGCTCTATTATCATTGGAGGACATCCATGATTCTACGTCCTGGTTGTCGCTATTATGAGAATAATCAGGGAAGGATCTCATTTGGGTTGTCACAAATTTAGTCTGCTTTTTAGATGCTTCTTCACAGGCCACATTCGATGAATCCTCTTTTTTCTTCGCTGCAATTTTTGAAGTTTGCTTAATGTTGTGCTTTATGAAATTTTTAGTGTTGCCATTTTTCTTGCGTTTTTCATACTCAGCTTCTACATCTTGAAAGTCAAAGTCCTCAAAGTTCACTGATTTTGCAGCATGGTGCGATTTGTTGCTAGAGTTGATGGCTGAAGGCTGCTTTCGTTGAGAATTCAAAATATCATTGGAATTATTAACAACTTTATCATCAAATTCATGGTGATTACTGTGACCATTTTCATCTTTCACATTCTGCTGCTTTAAATTGTGTAACGACAAATCAGTGCTTAGTTCTGACTCGAATACGGCATCATTTACTTTTTGTTCTTCATGGAACCAGTTTTGAAATTTAAGCTCGACAGCATCTTTGCTTGTATCTAGACTGCTGGAGCCGATCTTCTCGTGGTATTCAAGGTTTTCCTTATTATTTGACATATCTTTGGAGTGGAGAGATATATCACTTAATGAAGGTTTTTGACTAGGTTTATTTTCAGATGCCGTAAGGTCAAAATCCAACATTGCAAGAGTGATTTTTTCAAAGTTAGACTTATTCTCAATCTCATCATAAGAAGCTGGACATGGCGATTTATTTTTCTTAATTACTTTATTACCTAACTGTTGGTCGGGTTTCCTAGGAAGAGGTGGCTTGGTTTTTAGACCGGGTACTAAAGGCATAATGGAAACGCTACGATCTGAATTGATTTCCGTGGGTTCAGATCTATTAACTGGCTTCAGTTTTTCAATCATATCACTCTTATCCACACATTGAGATTCTGGCTGTTGCTTTGGACTAGGACTTTGCAATGATGATTCCTGTGGCATCTCTCTGGGCTGCAGCTTAACTCCTACACTTTCAGCCGAGCTGCTGGTGTCGGATTCTGCAGAAGGCGTTTCATTGCTGTCGTTACTGTCGCTAGCTTTTCTGCCTGATTTTGGCGTGAGTTTCTTGAACACTTTGTTTTTGTGGGAAGCCTTGCAGCGGACTCCGTTTCTCCAGGAGTACAAAGGCTCTGAGAGCAGAGTTTGGAGCAAGTCAGTCGATGGTAGGGCCTTGTCCATTTCTGAAATTAGTTATAGATATAGTAAGAGTTTAATTAATATTAAATTCAAAAACATAAATCTACTGTATTATCGATAAAAGTTAAATGTTGTTATTTAATTTCCTGGTCATTGAGAAACATTACTTTTTTAAAATAAAATTAGTGACCCAAAAAAGGAAAAGATTAGAACAAGATATAGTTATTTCTATGGAAAAATCTAATTTTAGTATCTGCTTATTTTGTTTACGTTGGGAAATTTATCGACTCGTGACCCAATATTAAATTGCCACTAATGAATAATTAATGTGCACAAAATATAAATTAGTATATGAGCACTAAACGCAAAACAAAATTAAAAGTTACTAATTTATATAATAGCAAAAGGCATAGAAATGTTAGTACAATTAAAATTTTAAAGTTTACAAAAAGCTGCCTTATTTTTTGAGAATATTTTCCGATTCTACTAACCACATCTTAAAAAATAATAAACGGTTCTTACCTTTTAGGTAAAGTTATAATTAATTAAAGTCCCTTTTAGCTTCTGTGACATTATCCTCTTTGTGTTACACATTGAAATGTACATAAAAGCAACTCTGTTCCTGTTTGTTTTAAACAAAACAGCATTGATTAAACTTAAACCATGAGAATACTAGCCATTGCTTTTAGCATACCGGCCCTATACTACGGCAGGGATAAGCACAATATTGTAAATAATGTACGTCCTCTTTTATTGCTGAGGGTTTGTGTAAACCATTTATTATCGCAAAAAGCAAGACACAAACGCAAAGCGCTTCAATTCGGAAGCTAAAAAAAGGGCTAAAATGCAGAGTCCGGGGCACATTCACCTCCTTTTATTTGCTTCCCTTGTAAATTTAGTTATGATTACTAGAGAAACATGGTTAATAATAATTAATATTAACAACAGGAGGGGAATTGGCCCCGGATTCTGCATTTTTCCCAAAAAAAGTATCTACCTTCACTACTTTCCACACTAATAGTTCCATCGCTAAAGAGAGATTCGTATCTGCCATCCGTCACCTTAGCCCTGCTCGACTTCTTAAAACCAAATGGAAAGTCAGCGGACAAGGGCCGCCTGGTGTTTACATGGAAGTCGAATTCATTCTGCAACACAGCCACTTAGTTACTTATACCTATAGATAGACAAACTTACGTAGTTCAAATTCAGCAGCGGGACAGCAGAGACAGGCCTCGACAGACTTCTCCCGAGCAGGGCGCATCGGGAGCTTGCTTTGCCTTGGTTGTCTGCTGGGCGAGTGGCGAGCTCTATCTGCAACAGACCTGATGTTAGGCGACCCCAGAACAAAGACCTCACACCGGTACCTTATTTCCAGTCAGCTTCAGACTGTTTTCGTTAATATTCGATACGGTAGGCATGTTTTTAAGTGTTGGAACTGGTTGGGTGATGCTGGATATCTTGTAATCATCTGTCACTACTAATAAACCTAAGTTCTACTCGATGGGATGCTGCTGACACTTAAAAATCAATGCAAACGTAAATATAAACAATCCGTTGCCATGACAACTGAGTTTGAAGCTAAAGGTTGCTTTACACTGCGCCACACTCGCTTCCAAGAACAGGATAAGTTCTTTTTAACTTTGAACTGCATAGTGAAATGGTTTATTTAAGTTGAATGTTTTAGCAACAGTTTCAAATGCTCATATTCTAATATATACAGTAGTTAAAGCCATTTAGACTGTATTGTGTATAAGATAATAATTATTATCAAAATAGTTTAAAAGCTTTTCACACATTGTCTTTAATAATTACACCCGAATTAGTTGGACAAAGAAACAAAAATAAAGTAAAACGTCATAATTGCGCGTCCCATGCTTATTTTTAGTTTTCATTTTGTACAATTTTACAATTAGGTACATATTAATTTTGTGTTTAGAAATCCAAATATTTTTTGTATTTAAAATGATTTTATATTTTTAACAATTAGATTGTCAAGTCGGAACTTGAAAGTTGTTTCGAAAAATTCTGCGTATTAAGAAGTTGTGACCTCCGCTAACTATTGTTGCTTTCGGGAATAGGTGGCGCGTTGTCTGAAATCGATATTTTTGCAGGTTGCCGTGTTTTTATCTCTACCAAAAGCAGAAAATGACAATATCCCGCCAGATGGTACTAGATAGACTAACATTATAATATTATGTAATCATTGGAAGTTAAACGAAATGATTATAAATTGAATTTAATTAGATAAGTGCGTCGTTACAAGATTGAATTTTACCTTTTTCATTAAAAAGTATACAAAATTAAAAGGCAATTTGGTTTTGTTTCGGACGTAATTGAAAAAATCGCGCAAAACCCTAAGATCGAGATTAAAAGCAGTCCAAAGTTATTAATTTTTGATGTGGCTGAGAATCTACCTCCGTCTGATTTCCAATTTATTTTTGATATTCCTTCATAAAAGCACCCAGCTTTTCAGCTGGCAGTACAAGCCGACTTGGTATTCAAAGACTCAATCCTTTTGTTGCGTTATTCTTAACGGCGAACATTTTCGGCGAAAATTAAACTGCTATCTTGTAATTACATGTTTTTGAAGGTTTAAGGAATTTATTAATGGATTATCGATTTTAAGCTCAGAAAGTGAAACGAAACGAGGACTTTGGCTTATTGGATTTTTAATTATTTAAATTTTACTTTAATAAAATGATTGGAATTGATTTTATCGCTTTACGCGAAAACCGGGTTGTACTTTGGCTTTTGAATAATTTAAGAAATACCGTTTAGTAATTTGGAAATAAATTCTACGTAATAAAGAAAATTTGGTCGACTATGTTGTTAATGAAAGAAAAGATGGCAACATCTTGATATATTATAAAATATATTATCATATTCATCTTAAAAAATACAAATAAATGGCTCTTCTGAAAAAAAATTAACATCCGTATTCATAGTCGTTCGCCAGCGGATCGCCGGCGACTCCCCGGAGTTTCGTTATGAATAGTATGTTGGCGGCACTGTACGTCTATGTCAAATTCGAGGTGATCAGGTTAGGTTTTCAGTCAGTTTTGACAGAAACTGACACAAAATCTAACCTGCTAACCTCGACTTTGACATAGACGTACAGTTCGGCCAACATACTATTCATAACGAAACTCTGGCGAGTCGCCGGCGATCCGCTGGCGAACGACTATGAATACGGGCGTAAAGCTATTGGCCTAACCATTACGGAGTTACTGTCTTATTTAGTCGTGAGACCTATTGTTTGGTATTTAGCTTTTAATCATGTTAGTTTAGTTTATTTCATTCGTAATTCTTAATACAAGTAAATAGCTGTACATAAATTTAGTGTAGTTTGTAATTCTACCTAGCGGTAAGTGTACCCACTATTGGTGGAACGTCGAGTTATGGGGCTTACTGTCCCCTCTCCTGCCACCCCTAAATGTTGGGTCAGTGGCCCACATACCAGAGATGAACCTAAGACGAGTTGGTGAACGGTCGGTCAACTGATCCCGTTTTTCATTATTTGTGTAATCGCTCGTGTTTATCGTTTTGTGCTCCTGGAGTCACGGGTCAATCGACGTGCCACCCCACATGAGCCATCCTGTATGTCCCTCCAAGGTAAGTCCCTGTGCGAATTTCTACCTTGCGTGGGTATTATCGAGTCTTATGCTCTCCGTTTAGGTAGAATTAATTTAGATATTAATTGCCCTGGAGACAGATACATTTCTGGTCCTTCGAGCCGGATCTAATCAATTGAGATTATCCGTTTTTTGTGTAGTAGAAACGCGTGAAATTTGTCGAATTTTCCAAATTTTGATATCGTTTATTTTCCAAATTCAAAGCTCCAGCGCAGGTACAGCTATTTACGAGTTATTATTGATTTAACTTATTGATTCGTGTATATTGCGTATGTCGTTACGTTTCGCCGTCCCACATATTAATTTTATGCTTAATTTGGTCCGCATCTTTGCATCCATTGTCGCTCGTTCTCGGAATTTCCTAGTTTGGTTGCGCCGGGCATATGGTCAACAAGTGACCATCGTAGAACGGTTGGGTTTTATTGCTTTTGCTTTTATTGCTGTGGTACTGCAGGCGGCTGTCGATCCTCAAAGTTTTGAATTTTGGATATAGCCCTTTGTTGCAGTTTCCGCCGCCGCTTACCAATAAATCATGGCCAATCAGCTTAAAATGAATTTGGCACTCCGCAGTACTTTAATTAATCAATTATTGGAAATTCGTGACCTAGCTTCTTCATCTCAGGAAGAAACCGCGTTACGTCCGTTATTCAAACGGCGACTTGACAGGGCAAAGTCGATTTATGATGAATTTCAACCCTTGCATCGCGCAATTATTCAAAATATATCCACTCAAGCTAATCCGGACCTAGCATCCGAAGAGGCCATTAGGAAACAATTTGATGATGCCTTTAATAGTATTGAAGCTATTTATTTTTCTTTGTTTCCTGATTATGAATCGTCCCCGAGTTTTAGCAATCTTAATGACAATTCTTCGAATCGTAGCTTCAATCATTCTAATAACGTCCGTTTGCCGAAACTGGAACTTCCGATTTATTCCGGAGAGTATAGTCAATGGACCGGTTTTATCGAATTATTTCGAAGTGCAATACATACTAGATCTGATTTGTCTGACATTCAAAAACTGCAATACCTTTTGAGTTGTTTACAAAATGAGCCATTAAATCTTATTAAGTCGTTGCCTTTGTCAGGAGATAATTATAAAATCGCGTACGATACACTCGTCGACCGCTACGATGATAAGCGTAGATTAGCTAATCACTATTGGACATCAATTAATAATTTTCCAAAATTGAAAGCAGAATCCGCGAAAAACCTGCGAAAACTCTTTGACCACGTTAAAGAGAATCGTTTGGCCCTTAAGGCTCTAAACATTGCTAATTCGTTAGAGGACTTTATGTGGTTTAGCATCCTTTTAGATAAGCTTGATACAGATACGCGAAAATTATTTGAATCGGAGATTAGGTCTAAGGCATCGGACATTCCAACGCTAAAACAATTAGAAGATTTTATTGAAAGTCAATGTCGCGTCTTGGAAAGTGTTGATAACTCAGCCAACAAAGGGTTCAAACACCTGTTTGCAAAGCCGTCTACTAAATCGGCGTTCTTAGTAAATAAATCCTCGAATAATAAACTTACTTCAGGTAGCGAAAACACTTCGAAATGTCTGATTTGTCAATTGGCACATACAGTTTATGCGTGCCCTGTGTTTGCGGCAAAAACGCCACACGAGCGATTTGAAATGGTCAAATCGCATCGTCTTTGTTTGAATTGTTTGCGCTTTAACCATATGAGTAATTCTTGTCCATCAAAATCAGTATGTAGAAACTGTCGCAATAAACACCACACGATGCTCCATTTTCCGGCAAGATCCCAAAGTTCGGCGAATGCTGAGGTCGGTGTAACTGTTCCACCCCCCGAGGTGCAAACGAGCCTAACCGCTTGTGCGAGCGTATTGTCGTGCGAATCGGTTTTACTTTCTACGGCTATTGTGGAAATTCAAGACGCTCTCGGTAATTTTCAGAAGTTGCGCTGTCTCATTGATAATTGTTCACAGGGTAGCTTTATCACGCAAAAGGGTTTAAGGCGCTTGGGATTAACACTTACACCATTTAAAACCGTTATTCAGGGTATTGGTTCAGAAACCTCTGAAAAGGCCTTGCTTTCTGCAGGTTTTGCAACATGTTGTCTTCGTCCTTGTTACAGCAATAAGCCGGTGCCTGTATTTAGCATAAAGGCCCATGTAATCCCTCAAATTGCCGGGAATATACCTGCGAGTTCCATCGACCCTTCTAAATGGAATCATATTTCTGGCTTAGTATTAGCTGATCCCGAATTTTATCGGGCCCGTCAAGTAGACTTATTGCTAGGTGCCGATATATATGCACACGTGATTAAACCTGGCGCAATTTTGAGTACGTCCCAAAATGAACCCGCAGCACTTAACACGGTCTTCGGTTGGGTTGTTAATGGATGCGTTGGTCCCGCGTCGAACGCAGTTGCTAAAGCTTATCTGACATCGGTCGAAATTCCAACCCTCGATGACACATTGAAAGCGTTTTGGCGAACAGAAGAACCCCCGCAGATATCTACGGTCGACGCCGCGGATGCCATTTGCGAGTCGTTATATTCATCTACGGTATCCCGTGATAGTACTGGTCGATATGTCGTTTCGTTGCCGTT
>CALNHX010013046.1:0-20576 GCA_940337035.1 Agriotes lineatus
ATTATTTTCGTAACAAGCGCCGGCAGCATCCGTTGGGAGGCCTGGAGGTGCTTAAGAAGGATTATTCGAATGCAATCTTTATACACACGTACACACCTCTAATTGTACATGAGTTGCTTGTAATTTTATTTTTAAGTTATATGACATTAGTATTTGGAAATAGAAAAAATGATTTTCATCTTGGAATTACACTTTTTCTAGACCACTAAAGATGACAGCTTAGCTGTCGAAATACGTATTTAGCGTCTATTAAATATTTGTGTGGTTAGGGGTTTTTAACGAATTGTGTCAGATTCAAACCACAGACTCCAACAGTGTTTTATTAACACGTGTTATTTCTACAGGTTTAAAATAATAGGTGTGTCGACGAACAGTGAATATGCCAATAACTCCTACAGAACACAGGTGTCAGCTCTCTGATGTCACCGGCTCATTACGTCAGCTAACGATGGCGATCAGTGTGGCCGTTGCGTGAGTGGTGTGTACAGATCGTAACTACATATAGATTGTAATTATCCACTATAATTAAGAATTTTGTAATGGACAAGTCACCTAGTGTTTGGTGGTTTGCGTACGGCAGACTTCTTATCAGTATTGCATACATAAACATGTAGATAACTGTTACAGGTGGTTGTGAAATAAATATCTTGTCACCGCACGGTGATTCGCTGGCGTTTCAAAATTGGATTACTGTTATAACACGGGCAGACTTTACTTCAGTTAGACACACCAAGGTATGCGAATAACATTTTTAAAGGAAATATTATATGGACTATAACGGAGCTGGTTTTAAAAATTCTTACAGAGTTGTTACGTCCTGGTAATTTAGTTTAAAATAAAATTGAATGATTTGAGCAACATTTGCATGTGTTATTTCTATAGGTGCGTAGACGAATAGGGAATATGGCAATACCACCTACAGAACACAGACCTCAGATCACTGACGTCACGGGCTCGTAACCGTGACGTCAGCTAAAGAAGGCCACTTGTGGCCATCCACGTGAACTATGAGTAAAAACCTTAGCTACATGTTGACTGCGATTATCAATTATAGTTAACCTTTTTTTAATAGGCAACTCAGTTAGTATTTTCGTTAGTGTTTTGTGATATGCGTGTGAGTGATTTACCATCAGTATAGCACAAATGGACACAGAAATAACTATTACAGGTGATTTTGACATAAGTGTATTATTATCGCATTGTGATTTGCTAGCGTTTCAAAGTAGTTGCCGGCGAATAAAAATTGTTATTATTTGTTAACGTTGACAACATTTGGAAAAACGACATGGATTTTACAGTCTTTTAGAAATTTAATATTTGCTTGCAAATTCTTAACTTTAGAACTTAACTTATGATACCTGTGTATCTCCTGTGGCCGAGTAGCCATCTTGAATAAAGCACTGCTGGAGCCTGTGGTTTGAATCTGACGCAATTCGTTAAAAACCCCTAACCATACAAATATTTAACAATCAGTAAATACATATTTCAACGGCTGAGCTATCATTTTCAATCACCTTGGAGAGAAACACGACAAAATTGGTCGAAGATACGCTCTTTACCAAATCACCAGTGAAAGTTAGCATTCCCGCGCATTATAACGCTAGTTATACTGTCTGGCCCGGAGGCCGTGTGCTAAGCTACCAATCAGGTGTCAACTTCAATAGAGCGTAAAGATCAGAGTGCGGTATGGGTTCTCCATCTTTTTTCAAAAGTTCCACTCGGCTACAAAGGCCCTAGACAAAATTGATAAATATTCAGGCTATAAAGTTGTTTATAATTCAAACACAACAGTATTCTAAATTTATTGGGGAATCCAAAAGACAAACTTAAGACTTTAGATAAATCTACAATTTACGAAATTAAATGTTCCAATTGTGATTCTAAATATATTGGGCAAACACGCCGTAATTTTATGCCACCCATCCTGACATTTCCGTTAGTGGCTGAAGAGGGGGGTCCCTATAGCAGCCCACCGCCAGTTGGGGGAATTGAAATGACCTTGAACCTTTACCTTTAGCTTAATACTGGTTATAGAATTTCGTTCAACTCTTATACAGTACTTATCCTAATTAGTTTCCACTAATGTTGACAGTTGTTTCATATTATCTGCTAATTTCACAGCTTCTTTGTTTCAATTTCATTTTACTGAATAACGAAAACACAAAAGTGAAAATACCAAATCGAATATACGCCTGTAACTGGTTCAAACTTTAATTTTGAAAATAGACGAAGTTCATTGGGTATTGTTGTAATGTAGTAAAAATTATATAATCTTTTTTAATCGTTTTGCAAGGTTTTGTGGGTATTCCGTCTGGTTCAGGCGTATTTTCTATGTTAAAGTTTTTTAACGCAAATTCAGTTATTGGTTTCATTATTGAAAGACCATTGACTTCGCTTTGCGTCGTGCTTGAATACTTAAAACCTGGCTACTCATGACGTTGAAATCAGTCATTCTGACATTGATTCCGGTGGTTGAAATTGCATTTCAACCACTAGAGATTGAAATGCTCGGACTACCGGGATTTCAAACTGTTCGACATACAATTGGTGACAAGAGAAATGTCACTTTATGTTTATTTTTTTCTAAAGTGCATTAATTTGTTAAAATGAGTGAAAATTCGTAGAAAAAATAGTATATGTAACTCGTGGCTGATAAAATTTCAACCACTTGTCCCATAATATACTATTTTTCTACTCATAACATTGAAATCAGTCATTTTGACATTGATTGCGGTGGTTGAAATCGCATTTCAACCACTAGAGATTGAAATGTTCGGACTACCGGGATTTCAAACGTTTTGACATTCAATTGGTGACAATAGAAATGTCACTTTATGTTTAATTTGATTAAATGAGTGAAAATTCGTAGAACAAATGGTATATGCAACTCGTGGCTGATAAAATTTCAACCACTTGTCCCATAATACACTATAATCTTAAGATTATCACATTTTAGGGTTGAATCAATTTATCATATTAAAACAGTTTTTCAACCAATGTGGATGAGAAGCAAACATTTTATACTAAGTTTTCTCTTCTTAATAACTCATTCGCTTTGCCACGGAAGCCGCCGCTGTTTGAAACTGGACGTAATTTACATTTTATTTGCAAGGAACTTTATTTACATATAAAACAGCAGCTAATTAATCGCACGCTCATAATTGAATATCCCAGTTGTAACACGGCAAGCATTAAACAGCCGCGGTTCATTACAGTTCAACGGCTTTAATAGTCTTTATTAAGTGGACATCCTTGGGGAACACCTTTTTTAATATGCACGCTAATTTACGAGTAAATCAATTTACAATGCTAACGCGAAATAATAATCCCTGCTCGAAGTGCTAATAAGAGTGCCAATTAAATTATTGTTTCGCACTTCCATGGGATGTTATTATGGATTATGCAGTTTCAGTGCGCACTGAGTGGGGAAATTCCTATTTTTAAACGGTGCATGCATAAGCGAAACCAATTAATTATGAAAGTAGGTCAGTATGCCTTTTTTTTTATTTTTACATGCTCATATTTTGGGATTATGTTTGTACACGTTCATGGTCTGTCTGACGGAAAAAACCTATGCAAAAAATAAGCTATGCAAATCTCGATGATACATACATCACTTAAAAAGTGCTACATCTACATTAAGGTGATGCAATACTCACAACTTTATAAAGGCAAGAATTAGTTTTCTTATCGGGGCATTTGCGACCAACTACCTACTTATCGGGGCATTTGCGACCAACTACCTACTACTAGAATTATCAGTTAAGGTAATTTATAGTATAAAAGTTAGTTTTTTAAATACTTAATTTCACGTTGGTTCTATGTTTTAGTAAGTTCCTATTTGTATCATAAGATGCGTAAATAACGAAGTTTTTGAGTGTAACATATATGTCTGTTTATCATTGCATAAAATATTAGCTAGCATAGTTATTTAATAGGTTTGAGGACAAGTGAGCTAATTAACTTTCAATTAAAACAGGTTTAAATACATTTTCCGATTTATTAAAAAATAGCATCCTATACCATAGTACCGTACTATTGGTACCTTTTTGAAGAGGAACTTTGTTAACAATTAAAATATGTACTAAATTGTGTAAAGACCTAAGAAATATAATTTTTGAAATACAAATAAAATTATCTTTATCTTCTACAAAAATAAATTACAATTATTGTTGATAATTCTACTGTTAATAATAATTATTGGCCTATTTCTTTAATGTTAAAAATGATTTTTACGCTCACAAATATTAGCAGAATCCATCAAGCTGGAATACATTTTAGAAAACACCGCTGGTATTTTTGAAACATCAGCAGACATGTATGCATGAAAACATTTAATGTTAATCTTTTGTGGGGCACCTACATGTCTTTAAAGCTACGATGACCCTCATCAAAATTGCACGGTTCCTTGTACATATTGATATACGGCAATCTTAATTTAGGTCAACGATAAATTACTCAATAATTTTAAGTTCCCCTGCGATCTGCGATAGGAACGCATATGTTGAATGGTGTGCAATAATGACCAATAAAATTTAAACTATTCGACCCATACGGTTACCTATACTATATGCTCCATTTATTCAATAATACTATCAAAGGGTCTATAAATATATATTTAAATACGTAGTTTAACTTAAGGTGATTGATAATTTACAATCTGCGAGTTAAACAATTTATTTTTAATATTAATGGAAAGCAACTATAAATAATTACTACCAGCAGAATTATCAACAATAATTGTAAATACTTTTTAAATAAATATAAATTTGTTATCTTGAATATTATAAAGTTAAGTTTCTATAAGCGTTTACACAATAAAATATATTATTTTATGTTTTACAAAGTGTCTCCTTCAATAAATTGCAAATAGTATACTACTATAGTGAATCCCCTTTACTTAAAATTGAAGTATAACCATAATTGACAAATCCACGGGCACTAATTAATGGTAAATGTGCTGTACCCACCAAAGAGATGTAGCTGAACGAATATAAACACGAAAAGGGAAAAGAAAAGAAGAATAAGAAAACAAATAAAATAATTGTCATTACTAGGAATATCTAAAAATTTGAAACACTGAACAGCTCCCAATATTTCATTAAATGCAAAATGTTGTAAGCAGATGTTGTAACCTACCTGGTGCGAGTTCGTGTCTACATCTGTTGCTGGGGTGCCGAGCTAAGTAGCACCGTTAATGGACAACGTTTGCATAGTTCACACACTTTTGTTCACACTTACGCTAATAATTAAACGAAGTTAACTTTCATGCGCAAACCACTAAGTAATAGACGGCGTTTCAAAAGCGATTTCACTTTTACTTACTTGGCCTTTCTATTCTTTTAGTCATAGGTTGCTCAATTTTGACTATTGTGAAGCATTGGCGATCTAGATATGTAAGGTTATATGGACGAACAACGCATTATTATTGTCAAAACTTAAGTTTTGTTGAAATTTCAATTTTCGGTCGACATAGTGCACCAAATCATGCGACAGTTCAAAGATTGATCAAGAAATTCGAATAAAATGCATGCTTACAAGCTGCTACAAGGTGGTTGTGGAAAGTCTCAAGCCTACCCCAACAAAGCAATAACTATTTCTGGGCTCAAGGACGAAATTTAGCGCTTTGAAAATTTCGTCGAACGAGGTAACGTCTGCCAACAAATTCAAGGCGAACATTTGCGAAATAATGTTAATGTTTATCCTTCATGTTCAAGTAACAATATCGACTAATAAAATTTCGTACCGAATTGATCTTTTGTGAATCTTTCTCATTTTTTGAAATAGGCTTTCAGTAGTCTACCGCCATATTTATTCCGCATATATTTGACAAGTGCATTCCTTTTAACGCAAGTAATTGGTATTCAATTTTCAAACGCGGTTGGTCAGATAAGCGTGTACGTATGCATTTCATTCATAATACAGAAATTTAAAATTATTAATTAATATATCAAGGGAAAATTCCGAAATATGTCCATATAATGAATTTCAAAATGACATAGCGGTGAACCCAGTTAAGTCAGGAAAATAAGACTTTAAGAGATAGTGCTATCTACATCAAATAGTTCTGGAAGATTTAATCCAGAACTGAATTGTGCCTATTCACAAACGAACGTTAATTTAGATCTTTACTTTGCCCTGAAGTTCAAACTTTAAAAATTACACCAAAATGTTTTCAGATTTCCATCACTACAAAATAATTCTATTGTATTAACAAATTAATTTAAAACACTTTCGCTCAGCTACTATGAGTTGGTGCAGTAACTAGAAAACTAGAGGGGTGACTACGTAATTTTATTTGCTTTATATTGCTGTGATATTCCTTTGTACTGTGATGATTTTAATAAATAATGTAATTAATAAATAACAAAGTTTCATTTGCACAAGGAAAATTGCTAGCACAAACAGATTTATTTATTTATTTATTTAATTCGCACTCAGCCAACAGCCGTTAGGCCAATTATAGGCGTCGCTGTGCAGTTATGAGGGCTTCCAACCCCACTAACGACTGTCATGATGTTGTATGACCGCCGGGACCAACTTTTTTCCGTGATAGCCGTACCACGAGGCGCCTTGCTGTATAATTTATTCGACCGTTGTAAATAGTCACATTTCAGACATAAGTTGTTTCAAAAGCTAAATATAGGAGATTCTTGTATATAGTAGCTAACTTGAGCACACATGTAAAGTGCATTTCACACAGCAACAAGTAAATTTGGAATTATTTCGTTGTCTGCCAACAAAATGTTTATGTTTTGGAAAAACCAGGTCAAAATTGACCTGGAGATCCCAGTTTACCCACACAAAGAGCCAGCAGACGTATAGAGCCACATGTTAGTATTAGTTGGCATAGAATAAAACATTTTGGAAAAATTTATGCGCGTTTCAAAGTGCGTTTTAGGAACTAAACATGCAGTGTAGTTACGATTAAAATTGCATATAAAAAATATATTCATTTTAATACAGGAAATGATCGAAATAATCAACAAAAGGCCAACTGAAGAATTTGTCTAGGATGGGTGGTACAGAGGGGAAATTGGAAAAGGACCCAAAAAGTAAATGCACCATCCAGCTTAGAAGAAAAGCTTAAAGTGCTAGAAAAACAAATGCTAAATGAGTTATAAGAAGAAATACTGAAGGTCTATTTTGTGGCAGGCAAGTTAAGTTAGAAAGCCTACAATTGCCACATTTTGTTAGGAATCCTTTCTATTGTAAGCGAAGGAAGACCAAATTGGTGTGGTCATCCAGGCTGTTTCCCATATTTCTGACATATTAATCTTTACTTCTGCTTTATTGACTTCCCAAGTAATATTACTGTCAGAACTCGCGGATCTGTTTGGTTTAAAATCTCTGATAGCACTTCATATTTCTGCCCATAACGTATTCGGTTTTTTTACTTTGTTGGAGGTTCACTGTTTTTGATCTATTTAACTTTGTCTCCAAATATGCTTTCGATACCAACCAATAATAATATGTTCAAAACTTTATTAGAGTTTTACTGGGATTCTGATAAATCAACTTTCTTACGTATTAAATTGTAGTTGCATCAAAGAATATAGATAGGGGAAGAAGGACAGCCTTATGGGTTATTAGCGTATTATTTAAAAGCTCCTCAGTTCTTGCCTGGCCCTCAAGCAGCCGCCGCCAGTACTAATGAACTCGTTCACGGCTACGGTCGGGGACGCATTTACAGATCCCTGTCGCATTTTTCCCAAGAACGCGTCTCAGCGTTGCCAGATTGCAAGGAAGTTACAAAGTTATGATTTTAACAGCTATTTGTATAAGAGCGAAATTGGCAATTTGATTTGCGCTCAAAATATACACAAGATTTTATACAGAGTGGAGTAATTTTCGAGGTGCCACCATTGGCATCTCGGAAACGGTAAGAGATACAACTTCGGTCAAATGGGGAAAAAGGTGCACATTTATGAGGCCAATTTATTGACACTTCTGTTTTTCCGAAAAAAACGCATAGCCTACTTGTTATAATCGAAAAACTGAAACTGGTCGATTTTTTCAACCATGCATAACTTTTTTATTATTTCATATAATTTCAATTTTCAAAAAAGAGCTTGTAGGGAATTGTAGGCTCTACAGAATAGGCCTACTTTAATATTTTTCTGATTCGTAATTTTCGAGGTACAGCCCAAACTTACATTTTTTTAAATGGAATGGATATCAAAATTTTGCATCATTGGAAAGCTTATTTTTTTCCCTTTTCATTCATGTATGGTTTCACATACTTATTTTCACAAACTTTTAAAATATTTTATAAAACACTTTTTAATCTAGTGTGCCTTGACTGTGTTAGTTGTAAAAACAAATGAATAGTGTGCTCTGGTTGCTGTGTAACAAAACAAAAGACAATTTGCAGTGAAAACTTTCTAAACATACTGCAATAAGAAATAATAAGCTACTAACTACTCAAAGTTTAATCATATGCTCAAAAGTTATTATTAGTGACTTTTATTTGATATTTTTTCCACAAATATTAAAGTTTGGCAAATGTTTTACGTTTTATGAAAATAGGTTTTTCGGTCAGTTCTATCGTAAATAAGTCAATAGTCATAGGTCGTTACCTACTTTCGATTAATTCTTCATTAGCATCGTTCCTTACTGATGTGCTTTCCTGATAAGACGTGTCCCATACCTTAGGCTAATTAACAGGACAGCTTATAAGAATTTCTTCTGGAAATTCACATTCAGTTGTGCTGAAGTTTGTCTTCAGTGTTGTCGTATACTCTTTTGACGTTTCCTTTTCCGAAATTGATCCCTCGAACGCTTAATCTTAATCATGGTTAATTCGTGCGTATATTTTGAATGTAAGCGAAATCGCAGAACCGACTGCGATTTAAGCTTTTTTCGTTTTCCTATAGAAAAAGAAAGACGCGATTTGTGGTTGATTAATTGTGGCAATCCACAGCTTTTCACGTTATCTGAAGAACAATTACGTGAAAGAACTGTGTGTGCCATGCATTTTTCCGAAAAGCAGTTTATGAATTCAAGAAAAAATAGGCTGAGTCATAATGCTGTTCCCTTAAATTACAAAACTGCCATGCAACCTGACCACGCAACATCGCCAGTGTCGCCCAAAGAACTCGCATTTAAAAAAGAGATCATGCCAAGGGTCTATGGTAAAGCGACGTCTAGTTCGGGCTCTTTTCATTTGGATGAAGATCATATTGCTTCGCCTATGCAATTAGATGCAGATACCATACCGGATTCGTCTATGATACAGGTTAGTTCCTTTAAAAATGCCCGTTCTGTATACAGTGTGGTGATAACGTCCCGCACAAAATTCATTATTTTCTTATTTAATGTTTTTTGGGAAAACCCCGAAACACGTCATTTTATTTTTTAAAAAGACTCAATTTTCCCCCTTATTTTGATAGATCTCCTCACCAGTTAAATGATGATGTAAAAAAATTAGTGCCCCTCGTAGGTAACAATTGTTTTAAGAAAAATACACATGAAGTTCAAACAATTCAGAATTTATTTTTAATGAAAATAAGAGCTATGACAAAAACTACCTAATTTTGATTTTAAAACATTTACCACTGTTTCACAAATGTGTCAAAGTCAACAATTTAACGTTTCTAAGGAAACAGATGTGGTGCTTTATTTTAATTTAAAAAAAATCTGAATTTTTTGAACTTTATGTGTATTTTTCTCAAAAAATTGTTATGTGGGGTACTAATTTTTTATATCACCATTTAACTGGCGAGATCTATCAACATAAGGGGGGAAAATGGGATTTCCATTTGAAAAAATTAATAATGACGTCATAGCGCAGAAACAAAAGCCTCCCTCACCCTTCTATTTTTGAAAAATTTATTGTTTATTCTAATTGTCGTTACTATTTTGCTTCAAAGAATCAGAAAATAAAAAAATCGAATTTTTATGCCATACAAAATATGATTTTCAGGGACTGCTCAAGCAGCCGTTTTGAGGAAAACAACTATACTGTTAAATGCAAAAGAAAATATGAACAATTTCCAGTATGGGAAAGTCTATGGACGGTGCCATGTCCACTTTTTAAAGAATAAAATTGACGTGTCAGGGTTTTCCCAAAAAACATTAAATAACAAAATTATTAATTTTGTGTAGAACTTTATCACCACACTGTATCATAAAATTTTTAAATTTTCCATCGATAGTAGGTTAACACGATGTCCGATTATAGGGGCTTAAATTTTATAGTTTCCCCAAATTTGTTGCTCGATCTTCGTGTAGGTACTAATTAAATAAGGTATAATTAGTTAAAATTTCTTTTAAAGTTTTATTAATTAAATCAAAACTAAATCCCAAGCAGTAAGTATACAGGGTGATCAATTTTCACTTCTTTAGGAGTTTTTATTCAATAACACAAAATGAACAAAAGTTGGCAGTTTCATAAAATACAGAAAAATTATTGACGTTTTGAATTCTCTGATAAATTGTGTAGAAATATGTAGGCAAAACAATGAGCTTGTAAAGCATTTTAATGGAGCCTACAGCATGAAAATCTTTTCTGTTATTAGTATGTTTTATTTTTAAAAACCATATTTCAACAGGCCATGTTAGAAATGCCAACACCTACCAAAACAAGAAAGCGCCGTAGTTCTGCTGTGCTACATCAAAAAATTGCAAAACTGCGAAGACAAGTGGCGGCAAAAAATTCACAAATTTACCGTATGAAGAAGCAATGTGCACGAAAGGGGGCTAATTTAGATGCACTGGGCTTGAAACCAAAAACCGTTCGCGTCTTTGTAAATATGCAACTTTCTCACAAATCTAAACAACCTTGGACAGAAGCTGAAAAAGAATTGACCTTAAATATGTACCACAAATCTCCAGCCCTCTACTTTTTTATGAGAGAAAAATTAAAATTTACTATGCCCTCCAAATCTACAATAGTTTCATGGTTACGGTTAAACCAACTTAATACAGGCACCAGTACGGAACTAATGAAAAAACTGGCTGTTAAAGTTAACAGCATGACCGATGATGAAAAACAGTGTGTCGTATTACTTGACGAAATGCATTTAAAGAAAGGTCTAGAATATAATCCACGCCAAGATATGATTGAAGGTTTCGAAGATTTAGGACATCTTGGACGGAAAAGCAAAATCGCTAGTCATGCACTAGTGTTTATGGCAAGAGGACTTATTCACAAATGGAAGATTCCTGTCAGCTTTTATGTTTCTTCAGGTACCATTAAACATGGAGAGCTATCTTCCCTCATTATTAAAAACATCGAAGAGTTACAAAGAATAGGACTTAAAGTGCGTGCTGTTACTAGTGACCAAGCTGCTACAAATAGAGCTGCATTTTTAAATCTAGGAGTTACTGCAGAACAGCCGTATTTTTTTGTCTGCGACGCAAAAATTTTTGCAATATATGACGTACCGCACTTGATAAAAAGCGTACGGAATAATCTTCTATCAAAGGATTTTTACGTGGAGGGCAAGAAAGTTTCTTGGAAAGATATCGAAGAGGCATACAAAATAGATAAATCTTCTTGTACTGTTCGAGCAGCTGTAAAAATCACGGATGCCCACATCTACCCCAATACTTTCCAGCGAATGAGGGTTAAATTTGCAACGCAAGTGTTTTCCAACACCATGAGTGCTACGATAAGAACTGCTGTTGGAACGGGCGAGTTAAAAAGCACCAGCGCTCTGGATACTGCAGAATTCGTACAGAAAATTAACTATTTATTTGATTGCTTAAACAGTCGAATGCTGAAAGACCGTAACCCATATGCATGTGCTCTATCCGTCAACGTACCGCGTACTGAAAATAATTTGAAAGAGTATTTGCAGTGGGTTAAGACTTGGCAGTGCCAGAAAAAGACGTCATGGGATATGTTGAGGACATACCATATACAGTTGCTGAACAAACTGAATTAGCAGAAGATGGTGACCTCAGTTTACTCAGTGAGGTAATAGAAGTTTCAACACAACCAAATCAAGAAGCCACATTAGAATCTTGTGCGACGGTATATGTAGCTGGTTATGTCATTCATAAAACGCTTTTACGTTTTAATTGTGATCAGTGTCAAAATATGTGCAGCCGTGACTCTGTAGTGCATCATAATGAACTGTTTTTACAGCAAAAAGACTATGGTGCGGGCGACTGTGTTATTTACCTAAAAAAACCTTCAAGTATTTTAATAAAAATAGTTACAATGTTACTTGAACATTTTGAATATTATTTTAAAAATAGTAAGTCGTGTGTAAGTTTTAAGAAAACATTATTAGCATATAGTGTAAATAAAGTGAAAATTTTAGTACCAGGGTGGCTTAACGAGCAAGACACATGTTACTCTCATAAACTGTTTTTAATTAATCATTTAATTACGTGCAAACTCCATAAAACGTTGAAATGGCTATCGCAAGATTTAAGGACTACAAACCAGTCTGGTACACGCAACAAAAAAATACAACATTTAAGTAATGTTTAAAGCTTAAAAAATGTACGTTTATATGCTTACAGATATATTTGCGTACTTCCTATTCTTTGTAACTTTGTATAGTATATTGTTTTATTGTATGTAATATTTACACCTTGAAAATATCATTTATTTAATAGATCATTGAAATTGGCGAGAGTAAGAAATGTATATCTTTATTTCAAAATATTTTAATTTAAACTGGCGTTAATGGATCTGACTCAAATTTCCTATAATCTGCCTTTAAAAAAAAGTAATTAAACCCGTAAAAGGTTGGGGCAAATTGGGGTTCAATCCCTAACAATAGGTACCTAACTCTTTATTAACAAATTATTATTTATATCGCCCAAAAATTATGTCAAATGCAAGTAATAATAATTTATTTAAAAATAGCTATTTGGCATAATTTTTGAGCGACTTAAGTATAATAATAATAATAATAATAAATGTCGTTTATTGAGCAAAAATAAATGAAATTGTTATTTTACAATATACTTGAATTATGAATACATAAGTTGCTCAAAGGGGCAAAGTTCAGGCGTGCTAATCGAATTAGCATACTGTTCTACCACTTAACCCCAAGGTAAATAAAGAAAACAGATAATTTGTTAAAAAAAGGTATATTGTTGGGTATTGAACCCCAACCCTCGATTAGTTTGCAGCTCCTTAACCACATAAGTTCTTTTTCGTTTCTACTCTAATTTACGTTTAAAGTGCAGTAATTTAAACTAGAGTATAAATTATTAAATAATTGTGAGTTTTCTGTGAAAACCGCCCCCATTCATTTTTTTTAATAACAGATTGTACAGGACTTGGGTCAGATCCCTAATCACCAAATTAAATTTTTGCATACATTTCTGAAAGATAATTTAATGTCGATAATAAATGTTCGAATAATATTGTCTTATTCTTTGCTGAGACTATACATAGAGAGATCGCCAACTTAAATGTGCCTAAATAGATATTTTTTAATGCATCAAGTAAATGAGATATTCAAGGCGTACTGTTTTAGTAGCCGTACTGTACTCTATACGTATCAACTTCACAAGATACAATATTATTTTTGTTTTTATTTGCTTTTTAAAATAGATCACTGTAAACTATATTAATCGTCAACATTACTTGAACAATAATTTCCTCTCGTATTAAAATTTTTAAATAAAATCCGTATATTGTTTATTAATGTTTTTTTTTCATTATTTGTACATAGCTAATTCTATATTCATTATAGAATTTTGTGAGAATAAAGTGGGGACAATCTGAACAGAGATGCCTGAGAGGCTGTGTCAGGACTCCGTTACTTTGCGCTGATTCTATCCCTAATTTTAAGCGCGTAGATGAGACTGCATCTACGCTTTAAGCCATCTTAGTCAATGGCACTTAAAGGGACGACAGTAATTCACTCCTGAGATGCACATGCACATCTCGACAGTATTATGGCTTGGTATAGGAGTGGCGACGTAGTGAATGAATCAAACATTAAATGCAGATTGATTTTTATTATGAAAATAGACTAGTATTTATACAAAACTAAAAATGCTTAACGCAGTAACAATATCAAAGTTCTTATATACAGTTTACTAGGGCAGAGTGTTTAAATTACAAAACAGCAGATAAGCAATTTGTGCAGTTTTTATTTCCTGCTAGAGCGAAGGTCGCCCGTTGAACATACTACTGTAGGTCGGTATTGTGCATGGAGTGCAGAATTGCATTTTCCTGGTCTTTAACTCGTATGATTGCGTAATAACACTGGCTTTTAAATTACGAATAATGTTTCGTAAATTTGAACTGAAATATATAGTTTTTAATCTAATTTAAACATATTAAATTTAGTAATTGGTGATTGCAACATTAAATTTTTCTTGCTAATAAATGGGAATTGCATTTAAAAAACATGCAACTGGATTTCGTAAATTTTAGAAAATAAAATTTATGTGTGTTTAAATCAAGTTTAAACATATTGCCAATTTTAGGCCGAAGAAAAAGAAAAGGAAAACTATATTGTTTCTTCCACATTAAGGGTTTTTAAAGGATATTCTTCTACGGCTGACTGGCGTTGTTTGGATTGATGCTTCCTTCGGTTGATCCTTTTCCGAATGTAGTAGAAAGCTCCTATTAGAATAGCCCCTCCTAATAGGCTGCCTGTGATCCCGCTGGATAGATAGGAGTGGTGGCGGATGGTTTTCCAAGTTATGTCTTTTAGGTGCTGCTGGAATTCCAACTGTGAAGTTTGTAGATCCTCGAAGTGGTCTGACTGTTTTAGAACTGGCTCCTCTGCAATTTCTGAAAAGGAGTTGGGTGTTATTGTGTTGGTAAAGTTGATGCTGACGGCCTTGGAATATCCTGCGAGGATCTTGAATTTCTTGCTATGCCTGGGGGTTAACGTATTCTTTGTAGTTTGTATGATGCAGTCTGACGAGATCTGAATCACACCTGTAGTGTTGACAGTGACTTCTTCCCTATTGCCACTACAAGTGATAGCTATTCGGGTTGGCTTGTTGACTACGAACATCCAGGTGTTTTCCATGTATAGTTGTTTTCAAATAATGGACTGGATCTGATGTCTTCGTAGGCTGCACTGACTAATTTCTGTTCGATGATATATATCATCAATGATGCAATTTGGGTTATTTTCAATTCCTTTCACGACTGTTGGACTGCAGATATACGTGTTTGGAGTAATTTGGAGATTTTCTTTGAATTCCTCATCTGTCTCTTGAAAGTACATTTGTAAGTTGTAATCCACAGCGAAGATCCCTTTTGGTACGTCGATCATCCAGTAGGACCCATTGTTAATTTGGAGAGGAATTGGTGTCACCTTGATTAAGGTATATTCGGTTTTTTCGACTATGATGAAGTATCCTTGGACGTTGATGTAGATGTCATCATGTCCGATGTCGACCTTCAGGATTGGAGTCGGTAAAATTTCTAAATTTGGCGAGAGTTTACTGGTTGCATTTGCGAGGATTTGCTTGATTTGGGCAGGTGTTATTAACTCGTAAAAATTACCTTGTTGAAAATGAACGTTCAAAATGTTTGTGTGGTAATTGCACAGTTCACTAATAACATTTGTGGCGACTTGATAGACACTGATGATGTGGATATTTAATCGGTTGGAGTCGGTTGCCTTATACCACTTGTCCATGTTGTTGATCGCCCTGATTCCTTGGTTCAGCTTCTCTTGGAAATGTTCCAGTTTCTGATCGATTCGTTTTTCTGTCTCATTAAATCTTGAAAGTGCTGACAGCAAGAATTTGGATTGTTGACTGTCCATTTTTATTAATTCCTGTTGATTTTTGTCGAGTCTATCAATATCTTGATAGACTTCGTCATTTACTCCGAAAATTGACGTAAGGACAGTCCCAAGCACTCCTCGTTTCTCTCGTCTTGCTATGATATCTTCCATGCCAGTTTTAATCCATTCCATATGCCTTTTTTGTTCCAGAAGATGATGCACCAATGTCTTGCATAACGTGTCTTCGGACAGTTCGCAGAGTTGGAGAGGTCGTCGAATTTGTCCACCATGTCGGTAACTGTTTCGAAGTCTTCTTCGATCTTCCCTCTCTCGAACTGAATTTCGATCCTGAATGTTCCTCGTTCAATCTTCCCGTGTCCAATATGCTCTACATAGTACCCGCTGTCTGGTTTTTGTATGTTGAATTCTGCCTTACTCAGTGTATTTGTAGTAAGGAGAGTAAATACGAGTAAAAGCATTTTCTATTTGGACCGGATAGTTTTCTTTGGTACTGGGAATGATTGTGTGTGGGTGCGGTTGGCCGAAATTTTCTCTTCAGGCTCTGGTTCCTGCGATTCTTCGTTAGTTGGTAATGGAATGATACTGCCTATGGAACGTTTTAATTGATGTCCTCCTGATTTCTGGATGGTTACTACTCGTACTGATCCATCGGTTGCAGGATGAATGTCGGTAACTCTCGCTAAGGGCCATTTACTAGGATTAATGTTTTCTTCTTTGATTAGCACTAGGTCACCAACTTTGATATTCTCCACCGGTTTCTTCCATTTGTTTCTTTGCTGTAATCCATGAAGGTAGTCTGAGCTCCATGATTTCCAAAAATCTTGCTTGATTTTTTGGATCAATCTCCAGCGATTTGACAAATTTGTTGATATTGGTGTGCTGATTGGGTCCGGTGGTGAGATTATCTCTCTTCCTATCAGGAAATGGCCTGGTGTCAATGCAGTGGTATCTTCAATATTGTTGCCTTGTGGGCAGAGAGGACGTGAGTTTAAGCAGGCTTCTATTTGGCAAAGCAAAGTTGTTAATTCTTCAAACGTTAGAGTAGCGTTGCCAATGGTTCTCTTCAGATGATGCTTCATTGATTTTACTCCTGCTTCCCATATTCCTCCGAAGTGTGGGGCTACTGGGGGGATGAAGTGCCATTGAGTACCAATGGTGGATAAATTTTCTTGGATAACTGGGCCTTCCATTGCTTGACGGATTTCCTTGTCCAAGACCTTTCTTGCTCCAACGAAATTCGTCCCGTTGTCGCTATAAAGATGTGCACAGCGTCCTCTTCGGGCGATGAACCTCTTGAAGACTGCTAGGAAGCTGTTAGCTGTCATGTCGCTGACGGCTTCTAAGTGTATTGCTTTGGTTGACAGACAGACAAAAACAGCAATGTATCTCTTGGATGAAGAATGCCCTCTTCCTTTAGATGTTCGGATTTGTATTGGACCGGCATAGTTCACTCCGGAATGGAAGAATGGCGGGGTTGAATTAACTCTTGTTGGTGGAAGATTCCCCATTAATTGCTGGGCTGCCTCTGCCTTGAATCGGATGCATCGAAAGCATTTCTTGATGCTGGAACTGACGGCTTTCTTTGCGTTGATGATCCAATATTTTCTTCGGACATAGGACAGTGTGAGTTGAGTGCCACCGTGTAAGGTGCGTAAATGTGCCTCATGGATTATTAATTTGGAAATATGATTGGAATAAGGAAGGATAATTGGGTGTTTTTCGTGGTAGGATAAGTTGGAATTTTCTAGCCTTCCTCCAACACGTATCATTCCATGTTGATCGATGAATGGATTGAGATTTGCGAGTTTGTTATTGGAGTCCACACATTTTCTCTTTTGGATTTGAGATCCTGTTGCCTTCAAAATAGGATCACTTCCTTGGACGACCTTGATGAGTGTGAGAATGGTGTCTTCCATTTCTTTAACTGATAGACATCCTGGTTGAATGGGAAGACGCCTACACTTGTTGATGAATCTTCGGCAGTAGGACACGACTCGTACCATTCTTGTCAGAGACGAGAAGCGATGAAGAATCTCGTTCTCGTCTTGATGAACTGTAGCTTGATGCACAGTGTAACTCTTTGCTTCTTCATTGGTTGTGACGGTGTCTGGTTGACACGGCCATAACTCTTTGTTAATTAACCAGCTTGGTCCATCCCACCATAGCGTATGTTCCTTTAATTTCCCTGGACTAGTACCTCTGGAGATGACGTCTGCAGGTTTTTCTTCTGACTTGACGTGGTTCCAATGTTGAGCCGGAATCAGGTGATTGATTTCGGCTACGCGGTTTGCAACGAATGTCTTCCATCTTACTGGATCTCCCTTTATCCATCCTAGTGTGACCATGGAATCGGTCCAGGCGAAGATAGATACCTTAGGAATGTCCAGTGCCGTGATTACCCGTTGTAATAGATTAGAAAGTAGTACTGCTGCGCAGAGTTCCAGTCTGGGTAGTGTTGCCTTTGCTCGAGCTGGTGCCACCTTGGATTTGGCTATTAATAATGACACCTTGGATTGGCCTGATGACGTGATAACTCTGGTGTAGACCACGGCTCCAATAGCTCTTTCGGAGGCGTCACAGAATCCATGCAGTTCCATTTGGGCTTCCTTTTTGGTAAAAAGCCACCTTGGTAAAGTAATTTCTTCTACTGATTTGAGTTGAGATTTAAACGTTTCCCATTTGCCTTGGATACTTTCTGAAACTGGGTCGTACCACTTGATATTTTCGAGCCATAGTTCTTGGATGAGCAGTTTAGCAGTGATGATGATGGGTGCCAACCAACCCAAAGGGTCGAAAATTTTAGCGACTTCGGATAATATGGTGCGTTTTGTGGATCCCTTTTGCTTCACATCCACCTTGAAGCAAAACACGTCTTCATATGGAGACCAATGAACGCCCAATGACTTCTTTACGCCGTCCTCACTTATTTCGAAGTAAGTTTGCTCCTTCAATTCTTCGGGTAGTTCTTGTATGATGGCTAATTCATTACTGCACCATTTGTGTAGGGTAAAACACCCACGTTTTAATAAGGAAATTAACTGACCTTGCTGCTTGATTGCTTCTTCTAAAGTGTCGGCTCCGGAGAGTACATCGTCCACATAAAAATCTCTCTTCACAACTTCCGCTGCTAATGGAAAGGAAGATTTTTCGTCCTCTGCTAATTGGTGCAAGGTTCGGATGGCCAGATAGGGAGCTGATGCGGTTCCATAAGTGACGGTGCATAACTTGTATTCCCTGATTGGCTGTGATTGATCGAATCTCCATAAAATTCGTTGATACTCCTGGTCTTGGCTGTTTATCTTGATTTGTCGGTACATTTTCTCAATGTGCGCAGAGAAGACGACCTTGTGAGTTCTCCATCGGAGTAGAATGTCGACCAGCTCTTGCTGAAGTTTCGGTCCAGCAGACATAACTTCGTTTAAGGATTTTCCATAAGATGCCTTGTTCGAAGCGTCGAAGACGACACGGAGCTTCGTTGATGAACTTGCTTCTCGAATTACGCCGTGGTGTGGGATGTAATACTTGCCATTGTTTTCTTGTTTCTTTTCTACTCTCTCCATATGTCCTAGATCCAGATATTCTTGCATGAATTTCTTGTATTGTATTTCTAGATCTTGGTCTTGTCTCAGCTTCTTTTCCAGATGTAGTAATCTTGCCAATGCCAAGGGTTTGGATTTTCCCATGCTCACTGGAGTTTGCTTAAATGGAATCTTGACTATGTATCTTCCATCCTGGTCTCGCTGCACTGTGTCTGTGAATTTATTTTCACATACCTGGTCGTCTGGGGAAATTTTTCGTTGAGTGGGGACTTCTTCTATGTTCCAGAATTTTTGTAACTGCTCATCTTCTTCGATTTTGGCAACCATGGTGTTGACTTTAATGATTTCGTTATGTTGTCTTCCAATGGTTCCAGATAAGATCCAGCCCAGCTCGGTATTTTGTCCTAAGATGCCATCCTTTGTTTTAGTGATTCCTTCTAGAATTATTTTTGAATATTCTTCGGCTCCTAGAATTATGTCTATGGGGCCAGGTTAGTTGAAGGTTGGATCGGCGATGAAAATATTGCTCCAGGAATTGATATTTATGTTTGGGATAGGGGATGAAGGCATGGCTTTGGTAAGTTTGGGAAGTATGAGTAAATTTACAGGTAGGGAAAAGTCACTTGAAAATCTAGGTGTGATCAAACCTGGGATTTTCCATTTGGCAATTTTTGGCTCGCTGTTCCCAATTCCTGTGATTTCAGCTCGAACTTTGGTCCTGGGTAACCCCAATAATTCGGCTGATGCTTTCGTGATAAACGACCCCTGAGACCCGGGATCTATTAATACTCGTAGTAGATGAGTCATCCCGGATGCTGCCTTTACTTGAACCATTGCTGTGGCAAGTAGCACTTGGCTCTCCTGTGCGCCTAAATTGGCGGTGATGATGTCCGACTTCGGCTTCTTTTCTGGAGCGTTGGAAGTCTTCATAGCTGCTGCATGAGGTGACGTTCTCATCCTTTGGGCAGGGAGCGGCCTTGATGGTGGCTGCGCCTTATGAAGCAGTGTATGATGCGGGAAGCGACAGATCCTACAATTAAAATAGGCACGACATGGTATATTTGAATCGTGCCGCAAGCATCGATAGCACAATCGATTGGTTTTTACGGCTTCTAGTTTTTCATGGGTAGATAGCCTCTGGAATTGGCTACAGTTGTCGATGTAATGATCTCCATGGCACAGCTTGCAATTTAGGGATGCGGAAGCGTAATTCTTCTGTGGTCTTTCCTGCCTGGGCTTTCGAGCTCCATCTATGGATTCTAGGGATTGGAACCGCACTTGCAGGAAAGCCATTAAATTTTGGTGATCCTGGACATTGAAGCGACTGTTCATATAATTTGTTGGTTTC